>JBBJLR010069109.1:0-11064 GCA_037577145.1 Brachypetersius gabonensis
ACACACACACACACACACACACACACACACACACACACACACACACACACACACACACACACACACACAGAGATCAGCTCTTTTCCTCTCTGCAATGCACAAATATTGGAGACACACAGGTCAGCAGCCTGTCAGACTCAATGATGTGTCATAGCTGTCACTTTTTTTCTTTCCCAAAAGCTCCTTCATCTCTCTGTGCCTGTATCTGGCAGCTCTCTCATTGCCTGACACTAATTGATGAACATGGTGCCAAAACTGAGGCCAGACCTCCATTTGGTGTGTTTTTAAACAACAGATTTTCATTGTAAGGAGATTTAGACCAGGTGTCTCAAAATACCGGCCTACAAGACAACTATATTTGGCCTGTCACCTGTTTACACTTTGAATAATACGGCTAATAAAACACCAGACAAAATGAATGGGATACTGTAGTTGAGGCTAGCGAGTGAGTTTAGTGTTTATTTAAATGTTTTGGATAGTACGAACAAGATTACTCAGATGGCTTGACGTAAACTGCAGGCTAAAATCTTGTCATATTTTAGAACCTTCTTTTCATGGCTAGTGGTTATAGCTAGCAGATAGATACGAGCAAAAGCAATCTCAAGTCATGGCTTGAGGCTAAGCAAAGTACTACTCCAGCTGCAAACAGAATACAAATACAGCTGAATATCCATCCTTACTTTACTTAACTGATGTGATTCCCCTTTTTACATGCACTGGAAACCTTAAAAGGTATTGACATCGGTAACAGTGTTGGTATATTAGCCTTATTACTTGGTATCAGACTGAAACGTTCATTTGTGGTCTCACAAAAACTGTTGAGTAGATCTGGAGTCAGGTAATGGCACTGAATGTGTTACAGATTGATCGGTTTGAGGTTAGTCACATAGTACCTGCCAAGCCTAGGAAGTCCACTTTAAGTTACTCTGTTTCAGCCTGACTTTATACAACTCACCGTGGAAATTGCTTTGTTTTGTGTAGTATCTTCACACCAGTGAAGTACTTTGCCGTTATATGAAGCAAGAAAACTGTTTTGTGAACTTTTCTCTCTGCCATTTCTAATTCCACTGTATTTTAGGCATTGGCCCCAGCTAGTAGACTGTCAGCTGAATGATTTATTTCTTAGTTCAGTAGCTGATCACTATGTGTATAACCTCGTTTCAAAAGATTACACATTTCCCTAATGAAGATAAACAGTTAAAACAGACTTTCGCCTTTTGATGTGATTTTGATGTGAAATGGTCCATTTGCACTGCGTGCATATTTCCAAATGGATTGCAAAAAAGGGGCAAAATATTCTGAGAATTATTGTGAACGATGTCTCCATAACTCCATTATGCCTGTTTATGCCTTTCTTTTCTGTTTCTTAAGACCGAGCAGTAGAAGAAAATTCTGTATTATTAATGTACAAACTGCCAATTCATAGGGCTGGGCCATTTAATCAGATTTTAAAGTCTGTATCTCCTTATTCATTGTTTTTTTTGGTTGAATGTCATGGCCATGGCTTTTCATTCTTTTAATAACAGTAATATGCGATTGCGTTGCCTTATCTGTATTGATATTTCCATATTCTTTAGCTTTCACTATCTTTATTGCAATCTCTGTCAGTTTTCTGTCAGGGTAGCTCCATCGCCATCAGTTTCTTCGACCGCTCTTTTCTGCTCTCTGTTCTTTTCTTCCCTCTCTCTTTCTCTCTCTCTCTGCTGGTTGCTGGTTTTTCTTTGCAGGAGCTGGGGTTCATTTTCCCACACCTTACATTCGATTCTCCACACTGCACGGTAGCTCAACACTCTCCAAAAACTTCCCGGTTTTGGCCCATGCGGGCACTGATTACTCACTTCCAGCAGCTTAGACGAGTGAAGTGCCAGCCTGACAGTGCCAGGCTGCCTGCAGGCGCAGAGAGAGGGGCCAAGGCTTTCGACTGAGACTGATGAATACAGAACTTTCCTAATCTTTCTGGGCATCTGTTTTGTTGTCATTAGAGGCATCCTGATTAGAGATCATCATTATTGTCATCAGTGCTCTCATTGTCATTATGTACAGCTACCTCCAGCCTGGTGCTGGGTGTTATCAGCAATGTCCCTGTGAAAAGATTACTTGTTCAGTTTAAAGCAAAAGTTTGGTAAAACAATTCAAAGACCTCCAAAGTAGTTGATCGGCCAGGGCATGTTTGGTATCCAGCTTTGATTTCAGGTTTGCAGTCAAGCTATGAGGTTAATGGAACTAATAAGTAATTACAGCTAAATTTGGCCTTCTGCACATGGCATGCTTACACACTTGCCTTAAACCTTGCCGAGTTGTAACGCAGTCTCAAATTGGCTTGTTAATTTGGTTTTGACAGGACAAATTATGGGGCTGTTTTCACCCACACTCAGCCAGTTTACTATCATTGCCAAAGACCAGAGCAGTTTATTGATTAAACAATTAATCACATTTGTGTGTTAATAGCAATTCATTTTCCATATAAAAGCAGTGTATCTTGTTGTAACTACAAGTGGACAAAATTCGCTTCCCTAGATTGTATGTGTTACCCTCAATAACTCAGTAACATTATTTTCCTTGCGTGAAAGCAGGAACCAGCAGTCAGTGGTTCCAGCTCCTCTGTTACTCACTCGTTTAAACAGCTTGTGTGCTTTAGCTCTTTCTTTTGTTAGTTTGGTGCTCATTGATTTGGTGCACAGGTTACAAGATTACAATCTGCCGACGGCTACAATCTCTGATTTTACCATAGCTATGTACTGCATGAGCAGCAGGGCTTCAGCCTGCACTGCCATAGATTAATAGATCAAACTTGGAAAGTGCATTATAAGTGTAAAAATGTAGTGGTTTTATGATGTTTACACGCTCTCGCTTTCTCTCTCTCGCTCTCACTTTCTCTCTCTCTCTCTCTTCACGCTGTTCAGTTGAGCTGCATATGTGTAAGTGTGGGAGTAGATGCAATGTGTGTGTGTGTGTGTGTATGTGTGTATATATGTATGTGTGGTGTGTGTGTGAGTGTGTGTGATCGCAGAGCTCTTTCTCCTGGCTGCTGTTTGATCTTGTTAAACTGCTCTGTCTCTCTGTATTGTAAAGAGATGAATCCTGTGATGGCTCTTTCTTTCCTCCCCTCAGCCTCTCTCTCTCTCTCTCTCTCTCACTCTCTATCTCTCTCTCCCCTCTCTGGAAGCTGACAGTTGACATACAGAAATATAGAAAGGTTGAGAGAGAGAAAGAGAGAGAAACAACAAGGGAGAGTGAGAGAGAGAGTGAGAGAGAGAGGGTGAAAAGGCAAAAGATGCATCGAGGTCACTCCGACAAAACCACGCACAGTGCTTTTCAAAGCTCTCGGCTCTTTGTCATCTCTCATAACAGCGGCTATTTTTACTGCCAGTACATTTATTCAACCAAGGCAAACATTCAGCCTCCAAACCGCCAGCTCTATGCTTCAGCTTGGGACACTGGAACAGAGAGTTTTATATAAAAACACCTCCAACTTGACCAACTCTGTGAAAAGCTTTGTTTATGAAGTTATGACTGATACACAATAAACAAACAACAAACAAGACCTTCTTTGGAATCTAAAATATAGCTACATAAAACTCCAGGTAGTCATTCATAATTATCTAATCTCCCCAAAAACAACTTTAAGTTCAAGATTGATAAGCAATTAAAAGTAAATCAATAAATATATTTGAAAGTCTGGGCTGGACAGTGCTCACCCTTAGCAAAAAGTAGTAAACCTGAAGTTCATTTTATTAAGTATGCTTAAGTATAAGTATAGCAAGTATACGGACCATGTACTTGTAGTGTACTAAAAATTATACTCATTTAACTTCTTCTGACTAAATTGGAATATTTTAAGGATATAAAAGTATACTTTAAGTATACTTTATAAGGTTATTTTAAGTTTACAAAATTATACTACTTTATATGCCTTCTTTGTACTTATCAGTATAAGTCAAGTTTACTTCACTATAGTATTCTTAAGTATATAAAATGTAGTATATAAAAAGTAAACTTGAAGTATACTGCCTCAGTTTTTGTATAAAATAAGTATATTCATAGTACACTTGAATAAACTACTTTTTGCTAATAGCAGCAAACTAACAAAAGTAGGAGCAAAGTGGAAAGTTTCAGTTCCAACCAAGAGCCTTCACTATAACAGGAATCCACAGGGCTGCAATCAGGAGCTAGGACTATGATATAATATACAAAACTAACTAAATTATACTCCGTCTATTGGATTCAGTTTACTAAATCACTCAGATAAAACACTACATTTATTACTGATACACAATAAAATAAATAATCTAGAGTGCTTTAAATAATCTAAACTTATCTACTTAGATTTATCACCACTTCAAAACAATTTTTAAATTAATGCAATCAAATCATATTTAGAAATAAACAAATCAGCCCTACTGTGGAAAGCATTAATAAAGAACTGGCTAAATAAGACTCATCTACTTAGTCTCAGTTCATTTTCAGCTCCATTCCAAAACAACACTTTAAATTTGTGCCTGGCGCAATGATTTAAGTGTATTTAATTAGTGGTGGGAGCAGCTCCTGGGACAAGTATGAAATATTCCACACACTGCCACTGTTTTCAACTTTCTGGTCCGAGAGAGAGAGAGAGGAGGACAGAGAGATAGAGAGAGAGAGGGAGAGAGGCCTTCTTTCTACAATTACTCTGTTGCCATGGAGACTCTGACAGCACTTTTCTGCAATGATTTACGTCCCATTGGCCGCTGCCGGGTAACAGGAGTAAAGGGGTGGGAGCAAGCCAACTTAACGATGGCTATGGAGCGATTGGAATTAAAGGGATGGTTTAGTGGAACACTCTTATTTCTACAGGCTGGCGTAGCTGTGACCAATCACTTCTGCATAGCCTTTCAAGCAAGAATTGAGCTTTTGAAATGTTGTTTGGGACTCATTTAGTAAATTGAGCTGGTGATTGGCTGCTAAAGAGTATCCTGGTTCTTGCAGTTGCTTGGTGGGAGTCGCTGAGAGATGGATGTGCCTGCTAGTGGGGTCAAGCAATGTATTGCTCTAGATCTACAACTCATTTATATTGTGAGAATATTTCTGTTAGTTTGCTTTGGTTTGCATTTACTTTTTTTTAGATCATGTACCTTTAATAGTCCATGCCACAGTAATTGTAATCTGAACACAGAACCTGGTATTCATCAACATATGTCTCTCACTGTTAGTATTCAGTAAAGGCAAGGCAAGTTTGTTTCAATAGCATGTTATCATACACAAAGATCAGTGTACTTCATAAAGATAAAAAGCTTAAAAGAAATGAAAAGAAAGGTAAGCAATAAAATTAATTTAGACTATACAGTTATTCCCCTGCTTTTCGTGGGGGTTACGTTCCAAGAGCGCCCACGTATATTGAAAAATCGCGTTGTTGTGTTTTGGTAAAAAAAAAAAAAAAAAGAAAAGAAATTTTTTGCATAAAAATGCCTAATTTTATAGTGTAAACCTAGACTCGTACACAGAAGAACAAGACAATGCTCTGTTAAGTCAGGGACAAGGTAGGAAATATTGGTTTATTTGTGTGTGTGTGTGTGTGTGTGTGTGTGTGTGTGTGTGTGTGTGTGAGAGTGAGTGCATGGGTCTGTGAGAGGGAGAGAGAGAAACACTGTTAGCATTACCGGTTAGCATTTGCAGCGTGCAAAGACTCACACGAAAGAACCATTTAAATAACTCTCTCTACTCTCCCCACTCACTCTGTGTTTAGATAGGGCACAGCTTACTGAGATAACTTGAACATTTTTGGGGAAAAGTTTAAAACACTAAAATAGACACAGAGTAGACACACTGCAGCAGGCTTCTTCTTCTTCTTTTCTTATGGTGGTTGACAACTTTTCAGTGTATTCCTGCCTCCGCTGGGCTGGTGGTGGTAATACAGTTCTGTTTTTAAAAAAAAGGCTAGGATATTTGCAGTTTCCACGTTATTGTGGGGATTTCCCTGTAAAACGATGAGTCTGACTGAATCCGGGGAAGTGTGTGGATAACGGTATATTAATAT
Source organism: Brachypetersius gabonensis (assembly GCA_037577145.1). Lineage (NCBI taxonomy): Eukaryota > Metazoa > Chordata > Actinopteri > Characiformes > Alestidae > Brachypetersius > Brachypetersius gabonensis. Next base: position 6,014 of record JBBJLR010069109.1, read on the forward strand.
ATATAAAAAAAATAAATACAAATTATAGTAATAATAATAATATTACCAGGGACTTAGATTTATGTAGAATCAAGGAACCAAATGGCACTTTACATAAACTAGCAAGTTAAAGATGAAAGCACTTAGAGAATAGGTGAAACTTTAAGTGCTTTTTAAGGATGTCCAGGGGTGAGGCACTGCAGAGTTCCAGAGAGTGGGGGCAGCAGCACTGGTTGTTTTTTCCCCAAAGTACTGCAGTCTAGTGTGGGGAACAGAGAGGAAGCCCTTGTCTGTGGACCGCAAAATCTGAGATGTGGTGCAGGGGAGAAGCAGGTCAGATAAGTACTGAGGAGCAAGGCCATGGAGGGATTTGTAGGTGAGGAGGATTTTTTATGAGACGCAGAACTTAACCGGGAGCCAGTGATTTACATATTTGAATTTAAGATAAATTCAGATAAGTCAAACAAAAGAAAATAAAGCTCTTTCAAAGAATGCAGATAAAAGACCATGAAGTCCTACTGGTTAGTTGAAGGCAGTGGAAAACAAGTCTTCTTTATCTTCTTTTTAAAACTGGCAACAGTTGGGGCAGATCTGATCTCCATGGGGAGCTGGTTCCAACACTGTGCAGCATAATGACTAAAAGCCATTTCACCGTGTTTTGATTCAGGTCTGGGCACCACTAGCTGACCAGCTCCTGCTGAACTAAGACACCTACCAGGCTGATATTCTTCTAACATCTCAGAGATATATTTTGGCCCCAAACCATCGAGTGATAATGTGTAGTACCATGAAGTCTATTCTGTATCTGATTTTAAGTCGGTGTAAGGACCTACGGATTAGATTAATGCACTCTCTTTCCTTTTTTATGGGAAGCAGTATTTTCAATTAATTATAACTGTTTCATGATATTTAATGGAGGCTGATTGGAAGGACATATATAGTGTTGATCAATCTCTCTCTCTCTCTCTCTCTCTCTCTCTCTCTCTCTCTCTCTCTCTCTCTCTCTCTCTCTCTCTCTCTCTCTCTCTCAGAGAACTCCATGCTGCGGTATGTAAGTGAAGATAAGGTTCCGGAGGAATATCTGACAGGCCGGAGTGCAAAGCGGGACACGGGCAAAAGGACGAAGAAGAAGAGTGAGAAAGGGGGGAGTCCAGCCCACTATGCTCTCCTCCCTGCCCTGCAGATGGAGGTCCTTCGTCAGGAGTCCATGTCCACGCCCAGCTCAGATTCCACCTCACTTTACCACGTGAGTGTTCTTGACCAATAAAGTTTCTTCAAGTGATGCCTTAGACAAACCATTTTTGGTTCCGTGAGGAACCATAATAAGCCCTGGGGCAGTCGGTAGCCTATGTTTGCAACACCAAGCAGTTGGTAGCCTAGTTTGGGGTAGTTGGTAGCCTAGTGGTTAGGGCATTCGCCCTGCGATCACAAAGTCGTGGATTCGATTCCCAAGACCGCTAGGCACCTCTGAGGTACCCTGAGCAAGGTAAAGTCCCCACACACTGCTCCCCGGGCGCCGTGTTCCTGACTGCCCACTGCTTCACTTGGTGAATGGGTCCAAAAATGGCTCTCTGAGGCAGCTGGTGGTCTAGTGGTTAGGGTGTTCACCCTGCGTTCAGGGAGTCGTGGGTTCGAGTCCCAAGATTGATAAGCACCTCTGAGGTTCCCTGAGCAAGGTACCATCCCCACAGACTGCTCCCTGGGCGCTGTGTTCCTGGCTGCCTGCTGCTTCACTTGGTGGATGAGATTTCTCCATTTATGATTACATTTACTTATTGAAGAGGTATACATCTGCGAAAATGCATCATGAAGCCATGATCTGAAGATGATAGTTTACCTGCACCGATTTTAGTGTTCTACAATTGACTTCATACCAGATCAGGCGAAATGAAAGTGAACAGATAGAAAAGGAATTAGTCTATGAAGCCAAACATCTGTCGTTGTGCTTTAATCCCTTTACAAAGAAGTGCACTTTAATCTTTAGATTGGATGTATAATAAATCTTTCTGATTTAAAAAAAAAATATGACAGATGTAGGCCATGCCCGCTTCTGGCACAAATCCACAAACAGATTCAGATGTTTGTAGCACCAAACAGATACAGACAAGTTACATTTACAGACAGTGGCTTTGTGTCTGTAAGGACTGATATGGGATTAGGTGTTATGGCCCAGCCAGATGTTCCTATACAGCCCACTGCAGATCACAGCTCCAAGCCCATAGGGCGGAGATCTAACTCACCTGAGTTCTAGGTTTCCTGGGACTATATAAAGGGCTGCAGAACCTTCCACCTGTGCGAAGTATTCTAGCCCCATCTAGTTTACCGAGCGTTTACAATCATATTTCTGGACTGATTTTCTCGTGCCTTTTTGACCTGTTTCTGGACTTTGGACTTTCCCCTTTTGCCTGTTGGACTTTGCTGTGGTTTTGTCCTTTTTTGGATCTCTGTTTTTTTGGACTCTTTGCTACGTCTTCTGGATTCTGCCTTTCTATCTTGTGGACTCGTATTCATTAAAATTTTTCGCTATTTTCCATTTCTGCATTTGGGTCCGTCTTTTGTGATCATTACAGTGTCACACACCTAGTATCCACATTATTGAGCTGTTTTTGTTGACTGACAAAGGGGGACCTATGCATTTGCAGTATTTGTCTGACACGTTTGTGTATTTGTTATATTTTGTAAATATCTCTGAATTCTTCCAAATTTCCAGATCAGGTTGAAGTGAAACTTGGGAGCTTATGGTGCACTGAATCAATTTGCTAGGAGGTCAGAGGTTGCAAGGCTCCTTACTGAGTTTTTCCAAGGCTTGAACAAATGCTCCCACGGTCCTGAGCGTGAAGTGCTTTCATTCAGGTCCTCTTGCACCCTCCGCTATCTCGAGGTCTCTCAGCCGGCTGCCAGCAGAGCCTTGTGCAGAGATTAATTCGCCCTGGCCGTCTGTGTTTAGCTTTCAGCAGGAGCATCTTGGCCCTTTCTTAATGGAATCTCATGTCTGCTCCCACTGTGTGCTTAAAAACGTGTGTCTGGGTCTGTGTGTATGTGTGTGTGTGTAATCAGACCTCCTGTTAGTGAGGTTATTAGTAGGAGCTGTGTGAGTTGGCTCTCCCTCTGCAGGATAGGAGACTGCAGCAGACGCTTCCTCTCCATGAACACACACCTTCAACCCAAAGCACACGCACACACACATGCACACACACTGACACACACTGGCTGGTGATTGTTTGGAAAACAATGTAGCACCTTGGGGTGAAACTGAAAGTAGCTGAGGTGTGTGTGTGTGTGTACGTGTGTGTGCGCATGCGCATGTCTGTGAGTGTGCGTCTATGTGTGTGTGTGTGTGTGTGTGTGTGTGTGTGTGTGTGTGTGTGTGTGTGTGTGTGTGTGTGTGTGTGAGTCTCCAGCTATGCTGAGTAGGCAGATGGTGCCTGTGTGGTTGTGGGCGGGGCTTTGTCACATTGTCAATAGTCATGCCGAGTCAAATGCTGTGATTGGATGAGCTCCATCTGTGACGCGCATGGGCGAGCAGGTTTTACAGAGTAGAGCTTTAACCATTTCTGCAGACTTTAATAACTAGCAGGTCAATATTTTTAAATTAATAGTATTGAGATTGAGAAAGTGCAATAAGACTAAAGAACAGAAAGAAACATCAAAAACAGATTTTATTCATGTATTTCCAATCTGCACTGAAGCCAGCTGTGCTAACTAGTTGGTGATTGTTCTTTATCTACAGATACGATTCACAATATGCTCAGAAAAAAAAAACGTTTTATTTTATTACTTCCAACATATTAAACTCAGAAAAAAAAGTTTGATTCCTGTGGACAAAGTATATGTATGTAATTGCATATGGCTGTATGTGTAAAGCCTACAACCAACATATGTCATGAAAGAATTAAATACTGAGATGAGTATTTGAATGACCACAGGAATGCCTCTGTGTGGTCACTATTTTTGACAGAGTGGCATATGGTTACATAGCAGATAGCACTGTCCACTCAAGGGACATTTTGGGTTCCCTCTTGTCTTCTCTGCTCCAGCAAATTCTGTTCTATAAATAGAGTCATAGAGGTGTTAAAGGTGTCAGCATGTGCTCTCAGCTGGAGTGTTGACGTCCTGTGTTAGGGTGACTTTCACTGGGTAGCTCCTGCTGCTTCTGTTTACACACACCTTCCAAGTTTGTGTGCATGTGGGGGTGTGTGTGCGTGAGTATGTGAATATTTGTGTAAGCTCTGCCACTCATCACCTTGTCAAATGTTGAGTCACTGCTGCCCGAATCTTCACCACCTGGGAGCCATGCATCTTCTGGTCTGCTGGCCATGACCTACACTACTGCAGCACCGCCGTCTGAAACTTTTCCCAACAAGCTACGACCTGGCAGGGCATTATTTCTGAAGGGAGGTGTTTTTAGGTTTGGATAAAATACTGTGCTGTCACAAGTTGTCATGACAGATTATGTATAAAGAAATGGTGTCTGCATAGAGTCAAGGGGGACGCAGGATGCACTTGTCAGATCCACAACAAGAGACAATACAAGTTTTGTATGTCATTCAAAAACAAGAACACAGCAAACATGGTGAGATACAAAAATCGCACAGACTAGGGAAATGAGAACACCTGGGCAGGTGAGGAAACAGGAACAAGACTCAGGTGAGCAGGATGACAACTGGGTGTGGCAAATGCAGCACTCAAACTGAAACAATAACAGACTCCCATGGTTCGGGGACATGGGAAATGTACACAACAACATAGACAAGAAGACAGGGGTTAAAGATAAAAGGAACATGCAAAAATGAAGAATAACACAAGAAAAATGTTAAATTACCATTACTGGTCATTGTCATGACAGATACTCTAATATTTGCTGTCTTTAAATTAGCATGTGTGACCCGATCTGCCGTACAGAGTCGGAAGTTGGCGTTCTATTTGTTGCTATACGGGCTGATTGTGTTGAAAAACATCAAAAATATCGATTTTTCTTTTTTGGTCTTATATGACAGAAAAGGTCTTCAAAATGAATCTCTCAAAGTTTCATCATAGAAATAATTGCAAAAATGTACTTAAATGGCTATTTA
>JBBJLR010069120.1:0-11064 GCA_037577145.1 Brachypetersius gabonensis
TAGATATATAGATATAGATATAGATATATGCAGTTTCCGCGTTAGTGCAGGGGTCTCACTTTACAATTATTTGTTCGGTTCTCAGAAAAAATATGCGATGGACTGAAACCGTGAATGCTGATCCGTGTTAAAATGGGGGTTTACTGTATTTTTCTGCCCCTAAATGTTACTGTACTTATGGTACTGTACATAAAGATGTGTCATGAATCCAGCCACTAGCACTCCCACACCCCTACCACACCACCTCAAACGACCAATCGATCACGGCCCCCAGAGTCCCAGCCCTGCGGTCACCGTGCCCCACGCACACACACCTCCTACTCTCTGGAGTTTTCCCACCATTCCCTGGAGTTTTAGCCTTGCCCCTCTGACACGTCCACCTTCTAGTCCGGTATTTATACACGGACGTTACACACTAACCTCATTCACTTGTGAACCGACCTCCCATGTTATTTGCATTACTGTTTTCATTGCTCATTTGGATTACCCGTTTTTGGACTTTGCTTTGTGTTTGACTTTGGTTTACTGCTACAATCCTTGCCTGTTACACGCTACAAACTCCAAACTCCAAAGCCTGCTGCCTGTACTGTTGAACTGCCTTCTTGTGTACCGACTCAGCCTGTTACCATTCGACTACTCTTTTGCCCTGTGGATTGTATCGTGCTTGAATTATTGTCACCCTTATTCAGCAATAAAACCTCTCTTCCTTCATCATCTGCAACGGTGCTTCCCTCTGAGCCGCATAAAGATGGCACAAGACTCCACACTGATACTGAAACATCAAAAACTAACCAACACCAATCCAATATTTTCTCAATATTGGAACACATTGTAAAATGTCCTGTTTCTAATTGAAGCACTTTAATCATGATGAAACACACTGTCTAAAATACACAACTAACAATATATCATGACATAATTGACTGCATGCTGGGACTCTTTCCACTATTTTTAAACTAAGAGGAGTCCTTCTCCTCTTCTGGAATGCTACTGGAATGAATGCTGAGAAGGTTGCACAACAGCCCTTTTCAAATGTACAATAACATTTTGTTTTCAGATTTTAAATGTTAAACATTTACGGACACAGAAATATAACCCCATGATTGGTGCCACCATCGAAGTAATCTCAGGAAATGTGTTTAAACTGTTTCAGCAACTAAACCTAAAACTATAAAAACTAATTCTATAGTATTTGCCTAGCTGAGATTCAGATCTAAAAATGTGAGCAAGAAGAACATGTGCATTTAAAGAAAATAAGTCAACCATGTAATGTATTCAATAACTGTACAATACTACTGTATGTTACAAACAGTCTTAGTGTGCTCTAAATTAGAAATACATTAACTCTTACCTTGGACTTGGCATCAACATGAGCTCCACTCTTGACTAGATATTTGACCACTTCTGTCTGTCCAGCTCTGGCAGCCATATGGAGTGCTGTCTCTCCCCGCTACAACACATACATGCATGAACATGGTCACACACACATGAGAACATGTGTGAACTAGTACACTGGTGTGCTTGGGTGGTTGTGTGTGTGTCTGTGTCTGTTTGCAGCTTATTAAACAAAGCTATCCTCCTTTCTTCTCCACTCTTAGTTCATTACTAGTCACACCACACACAGCCTTAAGTTTCTACGGAATGGGGTGGGGGATGCGGGGTGTAGTTGTGTATGATTATAGTCTGACTACTGACCTGAACTGTAATTACAGGCTTGTTAGTAGGCCAGACCTGTGCTCACACCACTGTTTAAACATAAATTCCAAGACTGTTATTACCCTAAAAGGTCTGATTGCATCAGGACAGCGGGGAAGCAAAGCCTGAAGGAAAACGGCTGCCAATGACAGGTTTCAGATAAGGCCTGACTACTTACTGTTGTTTTAATTTAACATTATCAAGCCCTTTTCATCCATATGTGAGTTTGTGTATGTGTGTGGGTGTGTTAGCAGATTGTGTCGCACAAAAAGCTTTGAATGAAGAATGGGTTTGGGGGTCATGGGCCAGTACTCACAACGTTGGTTGTGTTTGGCGATGCACTATGATTCATCAACTGAGTCACAATGTTTTCATGTCCCATGAAGGCAGCCACATGAATTGGCGTGAGACCCGACTGGTGGAAAGAGAAAAAGAAAGACTCAGAAACGTGTGCCTTTTACGTGCTAGGAAGCTTGAATTAGTATGGCCTCAGTGTAAACTTGCATGCTGCTGTTTTTTGTCAGCTCCATGCAAACAAGCTCTTCAATGAAGCGAGAGAAGCCGGTTTAAAACACTTAATTCCAGCAGTGAAGTTTCAAAACAGATCATTCCAGCAGACCCATAAATAATGTGTTCAGTTATGTATGACATGTAGTCCACATATTCAGTATATTCTGTATACATTTTGGAATGTATCTCAAAATACTGCTTTTCCTATTGACTTTGGTAAGTAGATGTCATAGACATAAATAAGTCAAAGCAAACTAAGGGCAAACCATGCAGCCCACACACACAGACTTGCTGTCACTTCACTCTTACCTCCGTCACCGCCTGTATGGATGCTCCGTGCTTCAGAAGTAACTCCATCACTTTGATCCTGTTCTTCTTGCAGGCAATGTGAAGCGGTGTAAAACCATTCTAAAAATAAAAAAGGGATTGTATGTCTCACACCGTATTCAAAAGGATGTTTTTTTATTCAGCCCTCAGATAAACATGTGTGGAGGCTGAACAAAATATGCTGGGCCTCTGCTGCTGGGAGGTTGAGAAAACTCTACAGTTTCCTTTTAGTTCCTTCCCTTTTTTCTCCTCGGTAGACTTCAAGGACACACCCATTCTGTTCCAATTACTTAAGAGAATGACAGCATGCTCACAGCCCTCATCCAAGTGAATGTGAGTGTGTGTGTGTGTGTGTGTGTGTGTGTGTTTGCAAGCATGTTTTACAGATCTCCACGGTGATGTTCAATAACAGACCAAGCTCAATGCTTGTCCTTGAAAGTAAGTAAGGCCATGCATTCTGTTAAAGTTTATAGACAGACATTGAGAGCAACGTGACAATCATTTGGAAAAGCAGCAGGGTATAAGATGCCCCACACATAGAAAAAAACACAACAGGGAATTATACTAGAAGACCGACTGGTCATCTACTGCTGTGTTTCCCATATCCTAAGGTGGCTGTTTGCACCTACATGCATTGGTTCTAGATGTACTGGATTCCACTTTTCACAAAAATGCATTCTCAGTGTGACCAGATGGCCCTTCTGATCAGGATAACTCCAGCCTTGCTTATTTATTTGGTTTCCTTGTATATCTTCTCACTGGCTTGTCAAAACTCAAAAGACACAACTCCATTCACATGTGGGCCTGGAAAAATCTCTGACCACCTCTGAATGTAGTCAAGAGATCCAGTCACTGTCTGATCACAATGTTTTGTGGTTCATGAGTAAAATATACATAAGCTATTAACTTTCCAGTAAACAACATTAGCGGCCAACATCTCTTTTGTGTACGAACAAACTTCCCCAGAGTTTTGAAGAGTGAAGGCTTGGAAAACTCTATATTTCTGCTCAAAGTTTTGTATTTTTTTTTCATTATGTTACATTACAGACCAACAATCTTATCCTCAAAAAGGCAGTGTGGCAAAGAAGGCAAGTTGTCCCTAAAATCAAGTAGAAGATCCTTATTTAGTTGGTCTGAAAATGAAAATGATTAGATCTTCTGCTTGGTAGTCCGCAATGGCCCTATGCGGATAAGACCGGTGACCCATTTATAGACAGACACTATACTGCTTTGCATTGGGCTTATTCTGCTGGTGACAGTCCACTCACCAGTGCTTTGGCATTTGGGTTAGCCTTCTTGTCAACGATAACTTTGGCCACCTTGTAGTGTCCGCAGTGGGCAGCCACATGCAGGGCAGTCAAATAATCATTGGTGACATCATCCACGGGCACATCATGATGAAGCAGGAGCTGGACACAGTTCAGGTGATCTCCCTGAGTGGCCATATGCAGCGGAGACAGACCATTCTGTAAGAAACATAATATATTTTTTTTTAATGTGGGATCTTACATATGTTTCATTTGTAATTTCTAACTATTTTTTAGAAACTAAATAATAGATAATAGAACTAGAGAGACTGATACTTTCAGGCCTAAAATCTACGCCACATTCAAAGCTCTTGTAAAATATGCCTGCCTCACAACTGAATGCTCCAATTCACCATGTAGACACAGTTTCAGCATGGGAAAAGGGACATATAACATGTATTGCAATGAACCCTGCTATATTATATTTTTTGGGTCAAGGTTTAAGAAGTTTTAAACTATAAAGGTTTTAAAACTATAAGAATAATAAAAAAAAAAGAATATTAGATAAGTATAACATACGTAATATATGACGCTGCTAAGTCTTTACAAAGACTTCATAAACCTTATACCTCCCAAAAGTTCTGGCCTGTATTAGAAGGTGTAGCAAGCAGTGCTGCATTGTGTTACTGAATTATCAGAAGTGTGTACAGCCTTTTGTGACTAGGCAATATTTTTTCAGCTTTCTGATTCCAGGAAAGCTGAAGTGTAAATGAAGCAATGGAAAACTAAATAAAAGGATGAACTGCACAGCATATTCGACACCATTAAGGCCCACATCTGTGTGTGATTAAAGCTGATGCGACAGTACTTTGGTCTTGGACAGAATCGGGGCTCCGCGATCCAGCAGCATCTCCACGACCTGTTCGTGGCCACTTCTGGCCCCACAATGGAGAGGCGTTAGACCATCCTGCAGGTTGAAAAAAAAAAAAACGCATACATGCAGACTTGTTGACACAACGATTATGCAGAAAGCCGACCCCTCCCAACCAGCCTTGAACTAGAAACCATCTGCACTTTCAAAAGCCTCCATGCACCTCCTTAAAGCACCATCATGTCATTCTAGACCGAGCTCAACAACAGAGCTCCTTTCACATGAGCATGGGTTGTCCTCAAAACTGCATTGGAAAAATAGATGCATGCAGCAGCTGTGTGTAATTCCTTAGCAGTAATGGCAACCACATGTTGCCCTGAACTAATGAGATTGTTGACAATGAGTGAAGCAGTGAGCTGTGTGATCATGCTGAAGGCATACATGTTATTGACACATAAGTTTCAAAGACACTGGGGCATGAAATAAAGGGATACATTTTATGACCATTTAATAAGATTGGATCTGAAACTCAGTTGACCTATATAGCATACTATGCTATAACTACCAAGAGAAAAAGGTTAAAAATATGACCTCCGTCTGTAGATTAAATATAGCGTGTATAAAGAGCAAAGCAGGTTTGGTTTCACCAAGTGTGGCTCTGACCTTGGTTTTGGCATCGATTCGTGCTCCTCGCTCAAGCAGCAGCTTGACCATGTTGCCGTTTCCTCTCTTCGATGCCACATGTAGAGGTGTGATGTCGTTCTGTAACAGGGTAAGACAAATGTCATGAGAAATCATGAGCCAAACTTCACAATCTAAAATATTGTGGGCCATTACAAGCAGCCAAAACAGTCTGAGTGCACCTTGGCATAGATTCTACAAGTTCCTAGAGCTGTATGAAAAGATGGTGTTATGTTTTTCTACTCAGGACACCATCACTTGGAAAGAAATAGGAGATGATATAGACTAGCTTTCCCATTATCAGGATGAGCTAGCAGCACTAACCTAGCATCAGAAGGAACACTGGGAGTGTATGCTAACTTCATGCTGCTAACCGTTCCTGCTTTGCTGCATTAGTCCACTTCTTCACAGTTTTGACTACAGGCTTGCATGTTTAAGCTGTTGCCTGTAAACTAGAATAAGATGGACCAGACAGTGATCCCAATGTCTTAAAGTTGCCTGGAGAACAGAGCAATAGGCATCTTTTAAAGTGGTGTAACAGTGGTCCAGTGTGGTATTGTCCCTGGTGGGACAGTTGATATGAATATGTAAAAGACTTTTAACAGATTTTTTGTAAAAAAGCACAAAGTCCAAAATAGGGGTACACCAATATACAAATTGTGGTCTGATGCCCAGGTCTAGTCTTTATAATGTGATTTCAAGTAGATCTAGCCCTAGTTTCTACATTTAATAAGTTCAGACATTTGGTGGATTTGAATTATCAGTTCAAAACTAACACAATGTCCAAAACTGTTTTAAGCAATTACCTGTCAATACTAAATATCACTTTAAAATGCACTATTTATACTTACTATGGCAAATTCAAAAGTAAATGGGGTTATACCCTCTTTAAAAGCATGAAAGGGCATTATTTCTATCCAAAATGTCCTCGATTTGTGTGTTACTATAAAGACAGAGATAAACCTCTCAGTCTGGCAGTAGAGCACAGGAATTGTGAAACTGAGCCCCACTGCCCCCTAGTGACAGCTGTACATTCTACCATATTGAATAACACACACACACACACCCCACTTTCTTAAAGCGCTGCGAACAAATGCAATAATCTCTGTTGACACAGAATTACCACTAATCATTGTGATGCCACACTGTGAACTGCTCTTTTTAATACACTGATCTAGTCTGTAGCAGGACGGAGTCACAAATTGCTATACAATAACAGACACATTGAATTTATATAATCTCCTGGTTCTCAGATATGCAATCTAAGCAGGGAGATCAATGAAAGTAATCACATTGCACTACCTGGTGTGTAATAGATTATATATATATCTCACACTTCAGGCTGTTTATTCATGTATATTTTCCAACAGTTAAGCAACACTGCATACATTCACTAAAGACAACGGAATACAGTCAAGTTTACTCCCATCTTTTCAATCATCCCAGACACACACACACACACATATTTCATATTCTACTGTGTATATTTCGTCTGTGTGTATGTGTGAGTGTGTGTGTGTGTGTGTGTGTGTATGTATGCGTAGACTGGCATCAGCAGCTGCAAAGAGGTTTTTGTTTGTTTCCACTTTCATTTTCCCTCTAAGCAGTATTACGGTCTCCTTTTACAGTGTGTCCTGAAGTACCTGTGCCTGCATCACACACCCATTGGTTTAGTTTGGTTTAAAATGTACACTGTCCTTTAATGATTCCAAATACATTACATTGGGCAGAAAATGTCTGGTGTTTGAGATTTGTTTTCCACTCGGCTAACGCAATGAAAGCTTACAGTCATACATTAGCACTGTACAAAAACAGTTCAACCTAAAATCACTCCATGTGGTAAAAACTACCGAACTAGTTTAATTCATTCCAAATCTAATAGTTGAATAATTGAGGGTGACATTTGTACTTTTACATTTTTATAAACTAGCAAATCATTCTCAACTGAATGGGGATCACAAGTGGCACAACTGTCAATAAGGTTTCATAGCCAACCACGGCCAGGAGTCCAAAAGAGGAAGTCCTCTCTAGGTGGGCAGGACAGGCCTCCTTCTGCCCTATCAAACAGACTGATGTTATCTAACCCAAGTCCAACACAGGTGTCTCTTCGCAGTTAATGTTCTCATCCACCTACAAGCAACTTGCTGTTCAATAACACTCCAGCAGTTCTAAAATATATGGTGGTGCTTCACATGTCTTGCAGTAATCATGTGCTAGCTGTCAATTTTGTGATGTTTGTAGGATCATGTGATTGGGAGAATCTGAGCTTGTGGATGGAACTGAAAAAGTTTAAATTGTGAAAATGCAAAAAAAAAAATTACAGTTAGGGGCAAGTGTGTGATAATTTAGGTCCAATGCAAACCTGATGCAGAAACCAAACATGTCTTTGTGAAATGGATACATTTGTCAGAAGGGTAAAATGGGTTTTTGGTAGAACATCACAAACTAAATGATACATAGTAAATATATCTGAGGCAGCATCAAAGTCTTACCCTGGCCTTGAAGTCCACAGCCGCCCCGCGGTTGAGGAGCAGTGTAGCTACATTGATGTTGCCGTAATGAGCCGCTATGTGCAGTGGGGTGAAGCCACTCTGGAGAAATCATATGGAGAGCACAGGTGTTAACAGGGTCTGAGAAAGCATCTGGGGGTCACCCACAACCTTACTAACCACCAGCACATCACAGCATGAGGCAGGGCTAGGCACAGAACAACCAGTCTCCACAGCATCCAAGCCCTAAAAGCAATTTATGGGCTTTACTATTCTAGTAGTTGGTTTTAGGCCTGTTGTGAACATTTGGCATTTGAGTTAGCATTGAAGAACGAATGCTCTTCAAAATTCAAGGTTCACTGATTGTATCTGAACATCCATGAATCCATTTAGTCACACTAATCAGTGAGTGTTAAGAAAAGCTAAGCAAATGTGCCGGTTTTGGAGGGAACTTCATTAACAATTTCACTTTAGCAACAGTGAAAATCCATAGAAGTTAAATATGGCATAATCACAAAAGCAGAAAGCAGTCCGAAATGCCCCTCACTCTATCTGTAAATCTAACTGACTTGTGAGGATTTTGTAAACAGTTAGGTATCAGTAATCAAAGGAATATTCCAAAGATCACAAGAAACATAGGTTTGTATTTAATTGCACGATTCTGAAGAAAGATATTGTGCACAAAAAAACTTCCATAGTCTCACTTTGGCTGCCAGGATCAAACATGCACAGAATCTAATTTCAGACTTGCATACCACCAAAGGTATAAAAATAGCGGTAACCTCACTGAGCTTGTGTCCTCAAGTTATTGGGTGATATAAGAATGTATATTTTGATGTACTTAGTGACAATGTATAGCATAAAACTGACATTTAGCTTAAAGTTAAGTGGATCAGGAAAAATATTTGAGGTATTTTTTGTTCTTTTCGTTCACGTGAATCAGATTCACATAAAACTTTTTTGGAATATCCCTTTAATTTTTTTGTCTCTGGTGAGTCATGCATGCATATTAAGGCTAGTAACTGGAGTTGTAACAAGCCTGGGAACCATGCTGACAGTGGAAGATCAGAAAAAGCAGACATTTGGAAATAAAAAAGAGAGAGAGACACAGAGAGAGAGACAAGAGACAGAGAGACAGAGAGAGAGACAGACAGACAGACAGACAGACAGAGAGACACAGAGAGAGAGAGAGAGAGACAGACAGAGAGACAGAGAGAGAGCGCGAGAGAGACAAAGAGAGAGAGAGAGAGACAGAGAGACAGAGACAGATAGAGAGAGAAAGTCGACTCTGTAGGCATCTGTGGTCTTTCAGTTGGCCCCTGCAGGGGAAAAGTGTGCTGTATGAGCCTGTGGGGTAAAAACTGAGTGTTCTATAGCTAAGTGTTTCAACTGCTTAAGCTGAAACCAGAATCATAAGAGAGTCTGGCCCTCTAGAGGAGGTCTGCAGCAATATATCTTTTCTAACCCAATTAAGGCTGGACTCCCAGACTGATATCAAACCTATTTCTGGACTACAGAGGATACATTAAACCTTTCCATTAAATATATATATATATAATCCATGACTAAGCTTCATTTATGTGTGTCTGTTATCCACAAAACAGTGGCAAAAGATTTAAAAAATGCAGCTTAGATGGATATCATAACATCCCCTTGAGCCAAATCATAAACCTTAAGGTGTTCAGCCGCAAACCTCCTCATTCTCAGCAGTGTGTTTCCTCTCCATGCTCCCCTCCCCTTTGCCCTGCAGTGCCACAAATGCAATTGCTATTAAACAGCCAAACCAATGAGGAAAAGCAAAGCACACAGAAAGGGAGTGGAGTTATGTAGCAGAAGCAGGAGCAGCCAGGTGCGAGTGGACGAAGGGCGCAAAGTCGTTGCGCACATATATACCTCTGTTGTTCTATTGACCATCATCTACAGCAGCGCACACCCACCGGCCAGGAGGGGGGAGAAAATGGGACGGTTAGTGTTTCACAGAGTCACAATGATGCACCAAAAAAGCTGTTGGCTACATGGTGAAGTGAAAGTCACAAGAAAAAAAAACACGGCACAACACCCAACACCACAAGTGCTCAACTGGATGGCGCACAAAGAGAATTTACTCTTACAACACTGTACACTTAAAGATGCTTCCTCCATTCATCCTCAGAATAAAATGGATCTCCAACATGGTTTAATATTATGAAAGTAAATGTATTTTTTCTAAATTAAACATTTGTAATAAATGATAACATGCTTATTTAAAGCACCTTCATATAGTTCTTTTTGCCTATACATTTATTATTACCACAAAGCTTTAATTGAAACAAAATACTGTCATTCCCGAATAACTCATTTTATAACTGACATTTGATCAAGAAAGCCCACACAGCACCATCGAGTTCTAAAAAGTCATGAGACTGTGTGTCCATGGGTCAGTAGGCTACCTTTGACTCGACATCAGCATTGTGGTCATTCTGCAGGAGCAATGCAGCAGCCTTGGTATCATCTTTGCGGGCAGCAATATGAAGGGCAGGGAGTCGCACTTTCCCTTTGGTGTCATTTTCCAGGAGCAGCGAGACCACCTGGTCATGGCCCTGCTGCAGCGCCACAGCCAACGGGGTGAAGCCATCCTACATATATACACACAGACAGAGAAACATGAGCAAAAACAGTCTCAATGACCATAGCTCAACACACTTATGGGACAATTCTGTCTATGGGACACTTCTAACTGTCTGTTCAATGGCCAGAATCCTAGGGAATTTTCGACATGTGTATAATTCAATGGTTGGGAAGTGAACACATTCATGGTGGACAGATTTGCTATGAAATTGTTTACTGAAGAGAAACCAACTTACAGTTCTTTACATTAGTTGTGATCACAACTACAGACTGTGATATCTACAACAAAATTATCAAACAGCAGTACATACCCACCTCATCAAGAAGCACATTGGTGATGGCTGATTTCTCAAAAACCTGTTCCCTATCCCTTCCTTACTTTTGGTATCGTTTGACAGGTATTGATTAGGTGTACCATGCGTGTAGTAACTTGGTTGAATAGTGGATGTTGATTTAAGTTTAGCTTTACAGATGTGGACTACTTGAGCACTGATGTACGTCACTCTGGACGAGCGCGTCAGGTAAATGTTGTAAATGTAAATTTGGGGAATATGTAGCCTTATAACATCCCAAATGTAAAATTAATTCATTTGAAGAATGTGTATTTGGCAAAAACCTTCTCAAAACTAACTTGTTA
>JBBJLR010069161.1:0-10000 GCA_037577145.1 Brachypetersius gabonensis
AGATCTGATCATGTTTACACTGCAGATCTGATCACGTTTCCACTGTAGATCTGATCACGTTTACACTGTAGATCTGATCATGTTTACACTGCAGATCTGATCACGTTTACACTGTAGATCTGATTACGTTTACACTGTAGATCTGATCACGTTTACACTGCAGATCTGATCACGTTTACACAACAAATCTGATCATGTTTACACAACAAATCTGATCATGTTTACACTCCAGATCTGATCATGTTTACACTGCAGATCTGATCACATTGACACTGCAGATCTGATCACGTTTACACTACAGATCACTCTCTCTTTCTGACTGTTTCTCTCTCACTCTCTTTCTCTGTCTCTGTCTCTCTCTCGTTCAGGTTTCCTCTATAAACCGGGTTCTGCGTAACCTGGCTAGTGAGAAGCAGCAGGCAGCGGGGGATATGTTTGACAAGCTGAAGATGCTGAATGGTCAGTCTGGTGCGTGGGGTGGGCGAGCTGGGTGGTACCCAGCAGCACCTGGACAACCAAATCAAGGTCAGACACCGATGAGAATAAGGAATTGTATTTTTAATGCTTAATTATTTAGAAATATTTACACCTCTTTATAATCACCCAATCTTTTTAATTATTTTAAGAGTGTGTGGCTCTTTAATTACTCACTAATCAGAAATGAATTGGGCACCTCAGTAGCTCCTCTGTGTGGCTGAAATAAGTGTGACCTGTTTCCTACAGCAGTGTCTGCTTCATTCATCCATTCATTCATCTGCTTCATTCATTCACTCCATCCACTCAATCCATCCATTCTGTACATCTACTTCATTCATTTTCTTCAACCATCCACTTCATCAATGTGCTCCATTCTTCCACTTCATTCATTTACCTAATTAATCTGCTTTATTCATCCACTTTGTCCATCCATTCTGTCTGTACACTTCATTGACCCACTTATTTCATCCACTCTGTCCACTCACTTCATTAATTTAATCCATCCGTCCACTACATCCGTCCCATTCATTCATTCACTCCATTTGTTCCTTTCATCTGCTTTGTTCATCCAGTCCATCCGTTCCTTCCATCCGCTTTATTCATCCACTCCACCCATCCACTCTGTCCATCCACTTCATTCATTTACTCCATCTGTCCACTCCATCCGTCCTCTTCATTCATCCACTCCGTTCATTCGCTTCATTCATCCACTCCAATCGTCTCTTCCATCCACTTCATTCATTCACTCCATCATCCACACTGTCCATCTGTTTTATTCATCTATACTGTCCATCCATTCTGTCCATCCACTTCATTTATCTATTCCACTCTTGCACTCTGTCCATTTCATTCATCCGCTTTATGCCTCTGCTTCATTTGTTCGCTCTGTCCACTCTGTCCATCTGTTTTATTCATTCTGTCCATTTCTACCCACTCTACAGTCTTGTTCATTTCTTTAGAAATTAGCAGGCTCTAAAACCCAAGATTGAGTCATCTATGTACATTTAAATAATAATCTATGCATTCTTTAAATGAACTTTAAGTGATCATTTATTGTCCTTCAGTGCCAACAGGCTCCTTTAAACCAACAGAAAGTGTGTTTACAGTCCCTGGAGTGTAGGGCGTCTCCCGTGGGTGTTATAAATCCTAACTGGAGCTTAATGGTTCAATCGCAGGGGACTTTGATTAATGACAGTGGTGTGTAGAGGTGAACACACTGAGCTGAAAAGCCTGTTGACTGGATTCTTGTGTCACACAAAGCTGAGCTCCGTCTCCAGAGAATCCTTTTGTTGTTCTTTTTCAATTGTGTTATCAGGAGAATTCCGGCTTTGCAGCAGATCCTGGCAGTTTTCCTCTGACTGCAGGGTTTAATGGTCCCTCTTTTTCGATGCTTTGTGTGGTATGAAAAGCAGCTCCGTCTTTTCAAGTGCTGGTGGTAACATCAATAGGCCTCTGGACGCCCATAAAGTCCACAGCACTGAAGAGTCTTCAGTGCTGAGGAGCAGATTCTCGATTCCTGAAAAGGATCTTAAAGCAGAATACAAGACCTCCAGAAAAGAGAAGAACACAAAGACCACAGAGGTCAATATGACAACAATATGCTCAGAGTTTGCAGAATGAATAATCTGCTAATCTTGTTCCTGAGGATCCACTGCCTCATTTCGAATACTCGCAACTATGAAACTATGCTTTAATATCTTTAATAATCTTCTTGCAGATGGTTGCCAGCAGCAAGACAACAGTGGAGACAACACAAACTCTATCAGCTCCAATGGAGAAGATTCAGACGAGACCCAGATGCGCCTGCAGCTGAAAAGGAAACTACAAAGAAACCGCACATCCTTCACTCAGGAACAGATAGAGGCGCTAGAAAAAGGTCCAAAATAAAAATCCACTTTCTCTACTTTCTTCATCAAACAGAAGTTCACATAGTAACTGAGTAACTGTTTTTTGTTTTTATTCCAGAATTTGAAAGAACTCACTATCCTGATGTTTTCGCACGAGAAAGACTTGCAGCCAAAATTGATCTTCCAGAGGCAAGAATCCAGGTGTGAGAAAGAAACACAAACAAACACACACCTGTTCTGTAACCTCTAGAAAACATGGAAGTGCTGGAACACACATGTGACTCGTCCTGCAGGTTTGGTTTTCAAACAGACGAGCAAAGTGGAGGAGAGAAGAGAAGCTGAGGAACCAGCGCCGACAAACCAGCAGCTCCGGCCACGTTCCAGTTAGCAACAGTTTCAGCACCAGTGTTTACCAGCAGATCCCTCAGTCCAGCACACCCAGTAAGAACAAACACTCCCAGCACTCTTAGTAAGAACTGCCACTCTCAGCACTCCCTGAGGGAACAAACACTACCAGCACACCCAGTAACAACACTCAAACAAACCAGCAGCTCCGGCCACGTTCCACTTAGCTACAGCTTCATTAATCTCACTCCCAGCATGCCCAGTATGAATCCACTGGAATGTGTGTATGGTGTGTGTGTGTTTCTTTGTTAAAGAGTGTGAGGTGTGAGAGTGTGGTGTTCATGTGGTGTGTATGTACGAGTGTGTTCCTGTCCTGAGTTGATTCTGCTTTGTTCTAGTGTCCTTCTCATCTGGTTCACTGACTCGGTCTGACTCAGTTCTGTCCGGTTCATTCAGCCTTCCGCCAATGCCAACCTTCACCAACAGCCTCCCCCTGCAAGTAAGTGCCACTGTGTGCATGTGACATTTTTGTTTCCCTGTAAATAACACACGCTAATTCATCACCAAACTCTCTTTCATTTGACTTCACTTCCTGTCTGCTCTGAGGGACTGACAGCTTCAGAACAATCCTTATCAAAAGTGCAGAAAAAAATACACTGCAAGAACTTTGGACATACCTTCAGATTTAAAAAAATTAATTCATTCATTCATTCATTCATTCAGATTTATTACAAGAATACTTTAGAAATACTTAAAAGACGTGATTGTCGAAACTTTCTGCTCTTCTTTGGACTGGATATAATTTTGGCACAATTTTGAAGATGCTTGGCATCATTATCCAGTTGAAGAACGTCTTCTCTCTTTGTAGCCCAGCCAGACCTCCTACTCGTGCATGCTGCCCACCAGCCCATCAGTGAATGGGCGGAACTACGACACATACACGACCCCTCATATGCAGGCACACATGAACAGCCAATCAATGGCAACTTCTGCTACCAGCTCTACAGGTAGGCAGAGACTTGGTGATTAAACATGGCAGAATGTTTGAGTTTACTGTTTCCAGACAATCTCGTTTGCAGTTTGTTCCCTGGTTTTCCGTTAAGGTTCAGTTCCTCCATAAATCTATAAAGCCTCACATTTACATCTAAGCTCAGATCATAAATGATCATTCATGAATTAATTACAGCAGCAGTGGGAAGAGACATCCTTGAAGAAAACTCATTAATATTCAGATACACAGCTCATATATATTTATCATGGTAACTGTGTCCTTGTGTGAAGAAAAGAATAAACACAAACCAGAAAACAGCTAAAAGTAAGCATATCAGTTTCAAGTGTAAACAGTGAAAATGGTCCAGATCAGTTGTGTGTGTATACAGTGAAAAGAAACACTGGGCTTCCATGAGAACGTCACTTTTAATTGTATTAATGATGCGTGTATTCTTAGTGTTAATGAAAACATTCACTGGCCGGATAAATACCGACACACAGAACATCAGTCATTACTGTATTAATATTAGTGCATTTATTCTTGTAATTGTGTGTGTGTGTTATTGTCCATATTTAACACAGCACAATGTTTGTTACGTGCGTCTTCAATCTGATTTAACTGGATTTACTGCAGATGAAGACCAGCTTCAACACAGACCTACACAAACACCATAAAACATGACAAACATCATAAACATGCCCTGACAGCTCATGACATAAAAAAAAAGCTGTCTCTGTGGTCAGTCGATTACCAGTCTAGTGATGTTCGTGATGTCATGTAACCATAGGTAATGGTATCGATGTTTGTTTCACTGATCCACTGGTTCTTTCCATCTTTTTCAAATAAAAAAACATCAGAAAATAATTATATTGAGATGTTTTATCACAAACCTTTTAGTATTGCAAAGTTTTACCGCATACTCACATAATTTCATATATTTCAAGTGCGTACCTTCACCAGCTCAATTTACTGTAGACATCAAAAATATCATTATACAGTTCTACTGGATAATGAGAAATGAGACTCTTTAACTGATCCAGTGTGTGTGTGTGTATGTATGTATGTGTGTGTGTGTGTGTGTGTGTGTGTGTGTGTGTTTGTAGGACTCATCTCCCCCGGAGTTTCTGTCCCAGTCCAGGTTCCTGGATCAGAACCAGATCTTTCACAGTTTTGGTCCAGACTGCAGTAAACAAAAGCACTACTTCGCCCTCTGACCTCCACAAACATACACTCACAGAAGGATAGTGTGTGTGTGTTGTGCTCAAACATCATGTGTGTAAAGTGCTGAAAACATTCCAAACAGCTCGGATAAACAGATGAAGCCTCTGAATCGCCTCTAGATGGAATCTCTGGGACATGTTTTTACTGACTCACCATAATATCAGAAACCTGTCATCATAGCAACAGGTGTATCTTAGAGGCCTACAGTTGCACTGCTCTGTTCTGCTGGAAATGTTAAATTAATATAGATGAAAGAGAGAGAGTTTTAAAGGGATGTGCTTTACAGGAACTGATTGTAAAACAGACCAAAGACTTTCAGCTTCATTTGATTCCTTTTATGTGTTTTATGTATTGGTTGAGCTGCAAAATTTTGTAAAAAACAAACAAAAAAACAAAAAAAAACAGGTGTATGTGAGAGAAGGTATGTGCCTCCATAGCGACCGCAGTTTAATCTTCGGTTTTATTTATGATGGAAGAGTGTCTGTTTAAACATTGTGTGGTTTTAATTATTCACTGTCAAAAAGAATCTAATTTTATTTAAAAGCTTCAAAATGTATTTTGCGCAAAATATAAAACCTTTTTGTAAAGGATGTCCAGCATCTCTCCTCTTATTGATCATACATTAAATTTACCAGAGTGCACAAAAAATTTATTTTTTTTCACAGGTTTGTTTGTTTATTTATTTACAAATGATGAAATCAAAGTGGGTAAGATCCAAGAGTTTCATTAAGATCACAGCAGATTTTAGAACAAAGACAATTTTTTTATTTTAGACACCCAAGTTGGAGGGAATCTCAGTGTGTGTGCATATATTCTTGTATATATGTCTGTTTGTATGCATGCGTGTGTATATCGGTTTCTGTGTATGTGAAAGTGTTTGTGTTAGAATGTTCTAGAAGTCAAGATGCATGTGGCCACTGGGGGTGGAGTCACAGCCTGGAGAAAACTCTTTACCTTTACTGACCCGACTGACTGTCTCTGACAAATCAGGAGGCAAATGCAGCTTCTGTAGAGAGAGATAAAGAGAGTGTGAGAGACAGAACAGAGAGAGGGAAGGAGAGAAAGAGACAGAAAAGCATGGTGGTAAGTGAAGTGGTTCAGGTGTATGGAGCTGGTTTTTGTGCGTTTGTCATGATGGAGAAGAAGCTCTGTGGAGAAACATTCAGACTCTTTACTTCTCTGCGTAAACAGCAGTCAACACATCAGTGAGAAAATCATTAATGAAGAGAAGTTTGTGTTTATCATGCACATAACCTGAAGTTCATCAATGTTACCTGACTAAAGTCTTAATTGCCAGTTACAAAAAATATCTTTTAGTCCAGAAATTACAGGTGGATTGAAGGAACTTCAGAGGGCCCATCACTTAAGAGCCTGGTAAATATCTGATAAAAATCTGCAAATAATGTTTCACATCTTTTTCGCAACTTTAACTCTTGTACCACAACCCACCTCACCACAAACATCTCCAACATCACTATCACATCAGCAGGATCACCATCACAAACCGCCCCCATCATCACATCACCACCATTATGACCACGATGAAAACATCAAAATCACAAACATCACAATTATCACCACCTCCACCAACTTCACTATCATCTCCATGATCACCAATGTCACCATCACCACCATCATAACCATCACATCACCGTCATCATCCTCAATGTATCAAAACCATAACCACTATCATTAACATCACCCATCATCAATATTACCTTCACATTACCACCATTACCATTATAAACATCACCAACCTCACCATCACCAAGATCCCCAGCATCACCATCATCACATCAGCACCACCCTCATAACCAGGAATGCACCAACATTATTTATTTATTTTTGGGGGGGGGGCTAAACGGAAAACTGAAAATGAGGAAACACTTGACCGAATACCGTAACCCAGAAATTAATTACCATTTTTTTTGTAATACTGTCGTTATGGCTGGGACTGTACGTACTTACCTCACTTAAATCAAGCATTGCAATTGCATAAATTAATATTCATGGTTCAAAGAATAAATCGCTTACAAAACTGTGAAAATATTTATTTAACATTCAAACAACTGGCCCCACTCATGTGTAGCCTAAAATAAGATTGCTGAAATATTATACAATAATACAATCTTCTCTCATAAAATCAGTGAATTCAAGTGCATTTTAATATTCTGAACGAAGTGCATGAACAAAGCACATTCAGAACAAGTGCTTTAAAATTGTTGAAAGATATAAAAACATTTTCTGTAGGGCTACAAAAAATTGTTAAAAGAAAGACTGGCAGCCCATATATTATCTAGAATCACTGGAAAACTTTTTTGCCTTTTCAAAAACACAGACGGAGTGGGCATGCTCGAAGGGTATTGTCTCTTCTGTGCTTGATCAGGACTTGTTGATTTTATATGATAAATGAATCCCGATGTTGAGAAGGTCCCCCTTTAAAAATTTCGGCACAGCACGTTTTACAAATGGCTTTCTGTGTGCCTTTCTTAGATATATCAAAATGCGGTCATATGGCAGACATGTTGACTTTAATCCAACCTGGCGCGTACAGGTTGCAGTTATTGATTGCGTCGTCAGTCTTTCGGTCGTGTTAAAAGAAAATTTTGGTAGCCGAATATTCGGTACATCCCTAATCATAACTACCACAAATATCACATCACTACATCGGCACCACCATCATCATCATCATCACAACCATCACCAACGTCACTAACATCACTATTATTACCATAACGACAAACATCACTATCACCACACCACTATCATCCCATCATCAGCATCACCATCACAAAGATCTCCATATAACTAGCATCACCACCATCATAAACATCACACATAGATTCTAATCACACTGCAGTGCCATAACTTTTTTGACTTCAGAAAGAACTTCAGTGTTTCAGAGAAATTTCATGCAATCCTGAAGACCAAGCATAGCTCTAATCCTGTGGATCAAACACACACAGCTCTCAGAGTTCCTCTTTCAGGGTAATTTATTCAGGTAATAGAATCTGTCTGAGAGAAGTTCGGTAGGATTAACTCTGGGCCATGAGCAGATCTGCAGCTCGTTGCTGTGATTAAACAGTTTAACCAAACACACACACACACCCTCGACCTCAACCCCAGTTTCACTCTCCCCTTCAGCTTCACATGAACCCCTAAACCAGGAAAGTGTCTGCTTCTGAGTAGCTGGGGCTCAGGGAAGCAAAGTGAGAGTGAAACTGTGTGGATGCGTTCCGGTGTGTGTGTATATGTGTGTTTGTTACACTCTGTGTGTGTGTTGTGGTGTGTGTATCTGTGTGTGTGTGTGGGGGGGGGGGGGGGCTTGTATGTGGTGCATGTTGCCCTGTGTAAGTGTGTAGCAGTGTGTGTGTATGTGTTAGATGAGCAGGTGTGTCCTCAGGGCCAGCAGTGTGTCAGCATTAATGAAGCCTCACCTCTAACACCCCGTCACAAACATTCACACAGTTCACACTCATACAGACCCCTAAGCACATCACACCAACACATACACTTTGGGGGCTGTTTTGTATGCACATTTATTTGTTCAGGGATATACTGGAGGTCAAATACACCTGTGTAGCACACCCCCTTCTACCTCACACATCCTCACACACCTTCTCCCTTCTAATACCTCACACCCACATCTACTTTCTAACACCTCATACCTCATCTACCTTCTAACACCTCCTTACACCGTCTCATACTTCCTCACACCTTCCCATACCTCCTTAAGCCTTCTTGCACCTCCTCACACCTTCCTATATATGCTTACACCTTCTTATACCTCCTCACAACTTCTGGTACCTCCTGACACCTTCTTATCCGTCCTCACATCCTCCTACACCTCATCACATCTTCTTACATTTCCTCACACCTTCTTACACCTCATCACACCTTCCTATATCTTCTCCCGCCTTCCTATATCTCAATATATGCTCTAATACCTCCTCACACCTTCTTCCATGTTCGCACACCACCCTATACCCCCTCACCTTCTAACACCCTCCACCTCCTCACACCATTTTACACATTCTCAGACCCCTTCAACTTTCTAACACCTCATACCTCCTTTTACCTTCTAACACGTCACGCCTTACATGTCCACACACCCCTTCTACTTTCTAACATATCACACCTCATCACAGCCCCTTCTACCTTCTAACACCTCCTTACACTGTCTCACACTTCCTCGCACCTTCCCATACCTCCTCAAACCTTCTTTCACCTCCAAACACCTTCCTATATATGTACACATTCTTATACTTCCTCACACCTTCTTATACCTCCTGATAACTTCTAACACCTCCTGATACCTTCTAATATCTTACATCACATCACTGAGGAAACTTAAGCAAATGTTCCTCAATCAGAGTGGGAAGGACCTGAAGGAGAACAGGCCACACCCACATCACTTGATGACGCACTCCCATGGTAAGCTGGGTCAGATCAGAAAGTGTAGCTCATCACTGGTCTGACGGACCAAATGTAAAGTGTGTGTGTTCTGCCAAATAAAACTAATGGATCTGAACTGACATGGAGAACTGGAATGAGCCAGTCAAGATTCCTGACCATTGTGTCGGTTGAAGGAATACCTCACACATTTCAGACATTCCTGAAACACACACAGGAGCACCACCTTGGCTGTGGGCATGCAGCTGCTATGTGTAATGTCTTAACACTGGCAGTTCCCACGGGCAGGGGGGGAGGGTGTTTTTTTGCTGCTTCACACACATACATACACCTTTCCCTTCTGACAGGTTTGCGTGAGCAGTTTGCAGGTAAAGGTGTGTGTGTGTGTACTTTCATTGGAAGTAATTTGTCACATCGCTAATTAATCCATCACAAACTGCTCTCTCTCTCCCTCTCTCTGTTGAACAGTTGATCATACAATCAGCTGATCATTCAAGATGTGTTTTAGTGCAAATTTTGTTCAGCGCTGGATATCTGAGGCTAACAATAACATCGCTAACACCAAAAGTCAACAGTCACCCAAATCCAAACACAGTAAAGTAAAACCATCAACTCTCATCCACAAACTCCGCCCACAGGACTAATCAGCGCACACGACCATGCCCCCAGCAGGACATGAGCAGGAAATCAGCTGGACATCAGCACA
>JBBJLR010069172.1:0-11062 GCA_037577145.1 Brachypetersius gabonensis
CACCATATACACACACCTACACCACCATACACACACACACGCAGCCCACCATACACACACACATGCAGCCCACCATACACACACACCCCCACCCCACCATACACACACACCCCCACCCCACCATACACACACACCCCCACCCCACCATACACACACACCCACCATACATCTACACACCTTCACACACACCTTCTCTCACACACACACACACACACACACCATCATACATCTACACCCCATCATACACACCTTAACACCACCACACACACCATCATACACCATCATACACCTACACACCATCATACACCTACACACCACCACATACACCATCATACATCTACACACCTTCACACACACACCGTCATACACACCTTCACACACACCATCAAACATCTACACACCTTCACACACACACACCATCATACACACCATCAAACATCTACACACCTTCACACATCATCAGACATCTACATACCTTCACACACACCATCATACACCTACACACGCACAATCGTACATCTATGTACTAAAGACTCTACCCACTCAGAGACTTTGGTCCAACTTAGACACATTTAAATAATAAACATTAAAAGTTTCTGAAAAAAAAATGTCAAACTAAAACTACAAAAACAAGCTCACAGGCCTGAAATCCAAGCTAGACCCAAAAGAACGAAAATGTGGCAGCCCAACATGCCAGATCTGACCCACACGGAGCCACATGAAACATGGCCCAAGTACAATTTGGTGAGGCTGAAGAACCATGATTTCCTTTCCATGTTGTCCTGCGTCTTTTTGGCTTTCAGCCCACATTCAGACAGAAGGCCTTCGAGGGAGAGGCGGGGGGGGGGTTTTGGGGGGGGGGGGGCACACTCAAGCAAGGTTGCCATCCAGACAAGCCACCAGGCATGACCCAGAAAGAAAGGGAATCACATGATCTTATGGGAAAGGCATGTTGAACACATGTGTTCACCACAAAAAGGAGGTCAAAAAGGCAGAATCACCGCTGGATAGAGGCCCCATCAGACACCGTGAAGGTGTGGGTCACGCACAGTTCCTTCCTGCCATTTATTCTTCTATCAATATTAAAGAGCTGCTGGTGCTTCTCTTATAGTCCAGACTGCAGCTAACCCAAGATGTCAGATCAGGGTCACAAAACTGATTTACTCCAGCCAAAAATCTGCAAACGCGTAGTGAGCTCTTGCTGAAGACCTTAAAGAATTGAAATTCTCAACAAGACACCACCAACCTGGACCACTTTTCTGCCGTGGCTTTCATTGCTCCTACAGAGAGGCAGAAAATGTAGCCTAATTGTTCAATTGTCTCAAATCGTAGACTGCAACTGGAAATATGGGGTTTTTTTTCCTTCAACGTTTTTGAGGCGGTAAAAAGCTTGTAAAAAGATTCTGAATTCAGGTTAACACGACCAACTGTAGGCAGACTTAAGTCTGTTTGTCTGTTTGAAAGAAAGATGCCTGGCCTCCAAAACCAAAATCAGGCCACCATATTGTTTCGGAATTTGACAGTGACAGATTTTGACAGCTTAGTGTGGATTTGGCTGTGGACTGCTGAGGATCACACCCCTCCCTCTTTAATAACAGCATTAGGTCTCCCGCTGCACAGTGTAACGCTGAACACGAAGCTATACGAGCGCGTGCACGCTTCCAGAACTGCAGGGCCACAGCCCTGCATAGATTAACATTACACAATTCACAAAGTGCTTGCTAAACAGATGATGAGTGGAATCACATGCTGTGGCATGGAAAAGCCTTCTCCTACAACAAGGAATTTTCTTTACTGGTCCAAGCCTGCTTCCATTTCCAGTCCCTGAATAACCTTATACAGCCTACATTCTTATTAGTGTTCAGCAGCCGGTCCACTTGAGGCAGATCACTGTGGAGCAGCTTAGGAATGCTGAGAGGTGGAGCGAAGCAAAGATTCGCTCTATAAAGACAAACCTGGAGATATCGGCCCATCAGAACAACAGTTCAGGTGGCTGACCTGCCGGCATAACTTAACGCTTTTAGGAAATTAAGACTTAGCCCGAGATCTCACTTCAACCTTCCGCTTCATCGTGGAAAGAAAGATACGACTCTCTTTACTTCGGCCAACTTTCTCTTCCCTGGGCGATGAATCAGAGGGACTGATGCCGCCTCCACAAGCAGCATGCGTGGCCATTTCTTCAGTTCCTGAACTCAGCAGAGCAACAAAGGAAGCTTTGTGATCCCCGTAGCATCACTGACCTGCAGGTCTGTGGGGAGCTGAAGTGTTGGTACTACATTGTCCTTTGACACATGATCCAAAACGAGTTCTGCAATTCTACTTAAAAGGGATAGTTGTGACCACAAATATGAACGTTGCCAACAATAAAACAAAAAGAGCAGTCAGGGCGAATCCTCCTTTTTTCAAATTAAAACTTAAGCGGTACATACTAAAACTTGGAAGTAAATTATGTACATGGAGTAAAACAGAGGGCACCAAGCAGTGAGGTCCTCTCCTGCACTTCGCCTTGTTTAAGGTATCACTGGTCACCACGTGTTGGAGCTTTTTCAGCAGTGCTATAAAAACCCCAGACGCATTGTTCTGCTCTGACATAACTCCACCTAAGAGAGAGAGCAAGGAGGGAAGAGAGAGGGCAAAAAAGAGAACTGGAGTTTAAAGCATGCGTTCACTGAAAAGCCAGAACGTCATCTTTAATTTCACACACTGGTAACACCATACATGGCTATGTTCAAGTCTTCCAATTACCACTTGTGCCATAGTGCTTCGACTATTAGGAAATCCAGACGCATCCTCAGAACTGGAGTCGGATTGTCATGCAGGAGCCCCACTAGCTCCTCGTGAGCCAGCAGATACTTACATTAACCTACATTCTATTGATCAGCCAACATAACCGAAGTATTAAAATATCAGAATGCAGCAACACAGCCCCAGTCTTTCCCCACAGAACCCTGCAGTCACACATGATGTAAGAGACCCGGGCAGATAATCTTTTTGAGGAATTTACCATATTTTTGGAGCGACTGGTGCACTGGAGACCTGTGAGCTAATATCCTCAGGAACGGGTATTAGTTTGATAGTCTTGGGGTAGTTTCTGAATCCAAGAACCACACAGAGCGCTGCAAAGTCTGACTCAGTCCCACTGAAGGCAACAGTTTAAACATCAAAGTTGTTATTGTTTTGCTGAAGACAAACTTGCGTTTACGGCATTTTTTTTCCCAGCCTTTTTTTTTTTTTACGGCCTTCATGCTTAAGGCTACAGCACATGAAGTGGAGAATCGCAGAGTACATGAAACGTGTCCAAAGATGATAAGCGCAGGAAATTATCTGATTAATTGCTGCATGTGTGAATGTATCGCAGCTCGATCCACAGTCCAAAGCTCTGTCTTCCGTCACTGGGAATAAGAAGACAATGATGTCACCTAAAACCCCTCTGTGCGCAGAGCGAACGTCGTGGAATTCCAGATAAAACACCGCCTTTCTCAGCGGCAAGATAAGGTGAATGTTTGTGGTTCGTCTGCCAGTGAAATGCCCGTTGGGATATGACTGCATGAAGCTGGATGGTAGAGCTGAAGGTGGAATTCTGTTTGGAAATTTGAGCTATTCTTGGTCACTCACTAAAATGAAAGGCTCCCAGGAATCACACCATTCCCACATAATAATGCGGCTTGGGCCAAAATTATCATCTTATCTAAAAGTGTTCCTTGTGACACTCCACTGTTTAAATATTACCTTTGCACTGGCAAGTTCCTAAGTCTCCATTCCTGAGCATCAGAGAATGAACACTACCCAAAAAAGGAATAAATTGAAACCTAGGGACACGCAAAAATGCTATTTTTACTTAGAAGATTCTATTTCAAGGATCCGTCAGCGTGCAGTACTGATACCTGCAACTTCAAACAGTGGAATGACATCAAATGTGGGCGAGACACTGTATTACATTCTTGTAAAAGCCTTGTCCATGTGAGTCCATTCATTTCCAGAGCTGAATAAAATTCATATTATCTCTCAAGGAACCGATATCTGTGATTTCTTTCTAAATAGGTTGATCTTGTTCTTGTGAACGCACAATTTATTTGGAAAAAGATATGCCATGCGATTTCAAAGTCCAAAAAACGAGCACCGTATTTTTCTAGAATGGGTGCAAAAGCTTGGCTGCCCCATTATTCTCACCAAGTCAAGTTTGAATTCCCACACAAAACATTTCCATTCACACGGTCACTCTCTTCAGGTCTGAGTGAAAAGCATAACCAATTTAGCAAACTGTCCGGTTTGTCCTACCGCTCATTATTTATCTAGCCCTCCCAACATTTTGTGCTCGATAATTTCCCCCTTATTTTCTGCCCAATGTTGTCAGCTCCAACTGACACAAGTTGTACAACAAGATCAGTAATAACCGCCTCCATTTACTTCTCCACTGGCACAAGGAACACTGTCAGACCAGAAACAAATTACAAATAAACCAAGCCGTGCCCGAGCTGCTCGACGGCACAACCAAATTCATCTTCAACATGAAGAAACGTGAAGGTGTTCACGCGGATAAAACACGCAGAGCAATGATTCAATACTACGACGCCAACAACAAACAACAAATGTATCTTTAACACCTGAAACACGAAGGTGATCCAGGACGTCACTAACAAGTTGCCTGGGCCAGGCTAAACAGTTCCAAGAAAAAGAGGGGAAAAAAAACTAAGGCGACTATAAATAATAGAAGACCACAATAACAAAAGCAACTCTGACAGATAAACTTTCGACACCATGGACGTGGTTTTGGGACATACACTGTGTGAAGAGAACTGAGCTGCTGATGCGTCAGAAAGACCGTTAAAGAGAGCTTCAACAGCACGGTTCCTCTTTACCTGTGGGAAAGTGCATTCATTCTAAAGGAAACACTGATACCAGGGATTAAACCTACAAGACAAGGCCACCACAGCAGTGAGAGCTGTGAGAGGACTCTTACTGTATTGTGGTGTTCTTGCCCAGGCAGGGAATGAAACCCCAGCCATCCGCTGACGGCTGCATGAACCTACAACCCACTGCACTGCGCAGACATCCAGCATTACAATAAACAAGAACCCTACGTTCTTTCAAGCACAAGCTGGATAACGTTCTCGTGTGTGGAACCAGGCTGAGAGTCGTGGGGATGTCAGCCAAACAAGCTCATTATAATATTAAAATATTAGATCATGTTCCTCAGAGAGGTCTACAGAGTAATCTGATTAGTCAGCTTGTTAACAATGTCTTATCAAATATGCATAACGTTTTTACATTTATCCTTTCCTTACACGTTTACATTTATGCTAGCTCACCGACTGGCCCACTGACGGACCCAAATCAAACCAAACCAGCCAGAGACGAGGCAGAACTTCAGCAGCTCTGTTTAAGCACGCCACCACTAATCACAGTAAAATAGGATTAATTTTTAATCAGAAGGGCTCGCTTCAGGCAGGCATGGGGAAGAAACAGAGGCTGACAGAACAGGGCGTGACATTTGCATTGCACTTCAGCGTAACACAGACAGATCCGCCATATCTGCCGGTCGGTGAGGTTTTGAGTGTGTTTAAATAATGCAGATTTCACACACAGTGTGGGTCACTTGTTTACAAGGTCTTGATGCTTGTCTAGTTCAAGCTGTGAAATGACAACAGTAATGTTGTGCTAATTAGAAACACCCTTTTTATGTTCATATGGGACACAACTGATGTATTAAACTGCTGCTCTAAGCTCTAAGAGCTGGTAGTAACGAGTTTTTAACACTGGCGGTCGGCAAACAGCTGTTAGGTCCAGCATGAGTATTTATAAGTAGCATCAGTACTGATGTCAGTCTCAGGAAAATCCTTACAACACCCATCCCTACTTTAGGTCATAACACATTACATGTTGAAAAAGAATTAAAAAAATGTTTAAAGATGACATTCGCACTGTGTCTTTTTATATAATTTAATCCGTG
Source organism: Brachypetersius gabonensis (assembly GCA_037577145.1). NCBI lineage: Eukaryota > Metazoa > Chordata > Actinopteri > Characiformes > Alestidae > Brachypetersius > Brachypetersius gabonensis. Next base: position 5,951 of record JBBJLR010069172.1, read on the forward strand.
TTTGAAAATTCACAAATCTTTACTAATTAGGGTAAATTAAATTTGCACTTTTTCAAAATAACGATAAATCTTTCAGCCCTTATTCAGGCAAACTGTGTAAAATTAGGTACACATTCCCTGTAAAAGTTAGAACAGCATGGAGCAACATTGACATCCTACAAAATGATGAAAATTATAAAAACATCGGGACTGAGTGGCATTCAAAATATATCTGACGAAAGTGACAAAAGAATGTCCTAACAATGAAAAACATGCACGTTTTCACGTAACCATGAATGCTATCTGGTCCATCATGGAATGAGAAGCACGGGTCTGCAGTAATTAATTTCTATTATTTCTGATCACGGTCATGATGCCAAACATTTCATTTCCCAATATTTTACTCACTCTGTCTCTCTCACTTCCTAAACCGCATCCTTTCCAGTCTTGTGGCCACGTTTTTGTGCTCCTTCGCCTAATTTTAACCAGCATCCTGACCTATTTCCCGCCAAACACAAAGACGCGAGCCTGAGACGACCACACCCACGGTCGCTGACCCACACTGATGTGTGCCTACATCCAGCCCCAACAAAAGCATATCAAGACTCCAAAGGCCTGTATTAGTCACCAGCAGAGTCACTGACCAGCAAGGGGTTCAGGAACCCAAACACAAACTCGATGCCAAAACCAGAACAAAAATACATTCAATCAGCGCATTTGGGATCCGTACTTATCCAGAGCTAATTCCAACGTTAATCATGTCTCACTGGTAAATGAACGTAGAGTGCCAGAGACTTGCCCAGTGTTGGTGTAGCATGGTGTGCATGTCCAGGCAGAGAACTGAACTCGAAAGCAACACAGATAGCAAGCCACTTATTTCAAGTGCCAATAAACGAACAGACAGACATCAGATTGGTATGAAAGGCCCGTTTGTGGTAGCTGTTTAGTCTTAGGAATCCTCTCCCCCCTCCACCCCTTCCATTGACACCAGTTTATTTAGCTCCTCACTTCTCACAGAATGGCAGCCCCTGGATCACAAAGCTAGCGCATCATCAGCGAAAGGAAACCAGCAATCCACATAAGCGAGCGGCAGACGTGTGGGCAACCACGTTTCATGACCTCCTAACCCACACGCTGCAACCTCGCACTTGCAGCCGCACAAGAAAGACGGCGCGTATTAAGACACGCACACACCTTCAGAGCTGGCCTGCAGTCACCGAGATCAAACATCTAAGCCATAAATGCAGCCAATGTGTGTTAAACTCGTGAACCCCATGAAGCAGAGTCAACAGACTTTGCTTTTATTGCTAGACTTTTGCAGTCAACTCAAATTTAAACAGCAGGCATGAAAAACCTCACAACTGGGTTTACAGCTGAGGAGCCACTGCCCAAGCTCTAACACGCCTCATTCAACCCATTATGGGCTTGAGCTCAGGCTGAATGAAACTTCCCGTCATTTTTTTCTTGATCTTGCCGGATCCATTTATAGATCTGACTGAAAAACCTGGCAGAGAGAACTAGTGTGTGCATCCACATCCACTCAAGGACAGCAGACAGGAGGGGAAATGCACTCTTTCTCTCCGTCTCATTCTTATTCTGCTCGCTTTTTCCTCCTCTCTATTCGTCTGTTTCATCCTCTCTGTCTCACCCCCGCCCCACAACCAGTGCCCCCATTATCACCCTAGATTAAGCTCCCCATTCATTCGTGCTCCTATGTTTCAAGCCTCAGCCGCGAAAACGAGGAACTCAGTCACCTCGCATTTCAGCCAAATTCTCACACTATTCCACCATGCACTATATGGACAAAGGTATAGGGACACGCTCAGAACTCCGTGGCTTTATGCACTGGGGTAGAAACGGTTCTTCCCCAAGCTGTGTTCACAAAGTTTGAAGAATGGCATTGTCCAAAATGTCTTGGTCTGCTGAAGCATTAAGATGGCCCTACCCTGGGAGCCATTCAATAATTAAGAGGTGTCCCAATACTTTTGTCCAAAAAAATAAACATACACGTAGACCCTCACGCTTTATGGTCCATGCTTCAGAGTCAACAGCCATTCGGAGACCACTAGAGCCAATTCCTTCTCGGATAAATCAAAAAAGAAACCATAGAGGAACTGCAGCTGCTCCCTCCACCCCAAACTCCACCAACTGGAAAGACCAGTGCATGTTACTTCATGCACAGTTGCATAAGAAGCTGAGGTACAACCACATTTGCAGACATGTTTCCAAAATATGCGGTAAAACTGTTCATAATCAACGTATGAAGGGTGTTTTGTGTTTCACACGACACAAAACACAACACTGCATCCAGCTGTTCAAGCCTAGCCCATAAATGAAGACTGAAAAAGCTAGCTTTCTGCACGGCCAGACCTTCGTTTGTAGGAAATCAGGGTGAATTTTGGAGGTGACGTGAGGTCGTTTTTGGTACAAATCATTTCGGAACATCCTAAATGTCCTGGTCCGCTTGATGTTCCTGCTGAAAAGTTCCCAGTTGGTCCAGCTGTGTCTGTATCCTGACAAAATATACCTCAGAAATCATTTCCATTCAACACGGCCAGAGTCTTCCCAGTCATTTAAAACATCAGAATTTAGCTTCTGTGGTATAAAGTGAGTTTATAGACAAATAAGTCATAAAAGAAGCGGCCGTTGAGGGAGGAATATAATTATAAACTGGTTAAAATGGCAGAAAAAGTTAAGTTTGCAGTTAGCTTCCCAGTTAGCACAGAGCTAACTGGCTAAAGCCAAGCCAAGTTGTTCCGAACGTGAGGAGAAAAGTGGCGTTTCAGTATGTATTACTTTCTCCTGAACAAATACGCTTTCCCCAGTTTCGTGATAATTTCTTAAGATTTATCGTATATCTATAATTGCGTTTTATATTGAAACAAATTTAATCCAAGCAACAAAAAAAAAAACTGGATGCTTTGAGCATATCTTACTTTTTCAGAGAAAAGCAGAAAAAATCCAATTTAGTGATATTGTCCTAAGATTTGTCGTATAACTATAATAGCATTTTTTTTTTTAATTATTTTTATTTTTTTGATGTGAGGGGAAAGTGGCGTTTCGGAGGATCTTACCTTCTAGGGTAAAGCAAAACAAATCCCCAGGTCAGTGATTATTTCCGAAGATTTAGCGTAAAGTTGCGTTTTTAATATATAATTTTTATTTTTTATTATTATTATTATTATTTTTAAAATCCAGCGGCCCTCGTGCGCTCCGAACGTTCTCTTGCCCTCCGCGCGACTCACTCTTTTCTTCCTCCCCAGCCCTTCTGGCACCGGCACGGGAGGACACGCCCCTCTCCGCCTCAACGAACCATATATGGAAAACATCCTAGCTCAGTGGCAGTTGAAGCGACCAATCAGAAACAGGCGATGCCCGCAGCCCCGCCCTCTTCTATTTACCAAACAGGTAAATAAAGATAAACAGTCAAATACTAGCTGGAGGCTTGGTGGTCAGAGTGTTGCCCCGGCAATCTGAAAGGTGTGGTTTTGAATCCCAAGACCACCAGGGGCACCACTGAGGCAAGGTATTGTCCCCAGTTTCTGAGGTAAAGGGGTTCAGGGAGTGCTTTATGTCTTAAAGGTGAATCTATCTATTTTTGTCTAACTCAGAACTCAGACTAGAATTCATCCAGCTCTCAGCCCTAGAAAACCCTAGAGAGAGTAGGAACCGTTCACAGTGGTGGTGAATGGAACCAGACGTCTCAGGACTTTCAATTATTCCACGATACTCTGGGTTCTAACATATTGTTTTATTGTTTGGGTTTTTTTTAAAGAATTTTGCCTTTTTTTCAGTTTTCCCACAATTCTGCAATTATTAAAAAAGCTTAAAGCCTAGTGGTTAGAGAGTTGCCCCTACAACAACAAGGCTGTGGGTTTGAATCCAAGGACTGCTAGTGGCACCACTGAGGTACCCTTGAGTAAGGTACCGTCCCCACACTGCACTGTGCTGTGTTTCACTTGGTGAATGGGTTAAATGGGAAGAATTTTACACTGTTCACAGTGTGTGCTGTGTTCACCCTGGACTAGAAGGGGCCACTTTTTATTTGGATGCAAGACGTGCCTTTGCTATTCTGCAGGCAAGTGAGACCTTCAGGCACAAAAATGGTTATTTTTCAAATAAAAATGGTTACCAGAATTGACTTCAGACAAAAACTTGAATAGAAATCAATATTCTTTCTCGTACTGTGAATGTTTCAGTGCATTAATGTATGGACTTGGAAAAGTACATGGTCGTCTAGACACTTTTCCCACAAGATGGCGCTGTAATGCAGTTTCCTTGGTGAATGGGGTTCAGGGAGTGCATTAAGTGCTGCCTTTCCTCGTGTTTTAAAGGGGATTCCCACATGTTTTTGCCAAACTCAGTAGTTAAAATTTATCCAGACTGGCTTTATCAGAGGTTTTCCATCCTAGAGAAAGTGAGAGAAAGCAGGAACTGTTCAAAGAGGCGATGAATGGAACCAGACATCTGAAGACTTTTGGTTCATGTGTGAACATCACAGTTCAGCACACAGAGTGAACAGAGTGAAATTCTTACTCTGCATATATACAGTAAACCCCCACTTTTACGTGTATCAGCAGATTCAGTCTAACATGGATTTTTCTGTTTTACTGCCACCAGTAGAGCTGATAAGTTGTCAACCGCTATAAAAGAAGAAGAAGAAGCTGCTGCAGCATGTAGCATGACTGCTCCATGTCTTGGCCTCGTATTTTAGTGTTTGAAAACCACCCCCATTTTCAACGATTATCTGTTTATTTAGAATTAGTAAGCTGTGCCCTGTCTAAACATGCAGCTAGAGAGAGTTATTTCAACGTTTCTATCTTTGTATTAGCTCCCTGCACAGTGCTAATGCTAATGGTTTTTTGAGCAATGAAGTTTTCTGATTCTGATCATTTATTTACCTTTACATTTTATTTAAGGATAATGCATTAAACTGATTTAAATTAAATTAAAGTATTCTGGGAGCATATTTGGGGGCACATTTAGGGTTTACACTATAAAAATAGAATTTTTGTTACCAAAACACAATGTGGTTTTTCGCTATATGCAGGTGCTCTTGGAATGTAAATATACTGTGTGTGTGTGTGTGTGTGTGTGTGTGTGTGTGTGTGTGTTTGTGTATATATATATATA
>JBBJLR010069213.1:0-11059 GCA_037577145.1 Brachypetersius gabonensis
CAGATGTCCCATTACTTTTGTCCATATTAAATAGCTCAGCGCTGGTGTTCAGGGGCGGACTGGCAATCTGTGCGTTCCGCAAAAAGGCCCAAGATGCGGCCGAGATGCGAAAACCCAACCTGGTAAAGAAAGTCCCAGTCCGCCCTGCTCGCGTTACTTCGGCGAAAACACCGACTTTCAAAAATAAAAGTATCTTTAAAACCTGCGTTAACGCGCGATAAAATAATTGTCGGCGTTAAGTAAATAATGCACTAACGCGATAACGCGTTAACTTTCCCAGCCCTAAAATATATATTTTTCTGCATTATTACAGACATTTCAAACCAAAATAAAAAATGTACATCTGCTGCGCAGCCAGTGTCCTGTGATGCATCTTCTGTGGTCATGTCATGGAGTTCCCCAGCCACTTCCAGTACCCCTAGTCGAGCCAGCACATCCACAGTAGATCTTGATATTTGGCCGGACAATTTTAAGGTACCATGGCGCAAGATGTCTCCAGGAATCAAAGCAGCAATAGTTGCAGAGCAGCGCCCAAATCCTAAAGATCGTAGACAGATAGTCAGAGTAAGTCAATGAAATGAGGCTTAGTGAGGTTAATCTCTCAAGATCAGATTGCCAAACTGTTGCAAAGATGATAGTCAGACAGTACCAAAGGAGTTTTGCAGACATCTTGAAAGATGGTACCAAAGTCGGAAATGGGTATGCTTCTCTTCAAAGTCAGCTGAAAGTACGTGTTGAGCACCTCAACCGTGACAATCTCAGGTCTTCCTCATTACAGGCAAAACAGTCCTGGAACTCCACTAACAGCTCCCACAACTGTTGCTGTATGTCCAAATCACCCGAGCTCTGCTGCATTATCTCCTGCAGCTCCCCCATTATGTCCCCTGCACTTCCTGAAGCAGACCCAGGCCATTTGCGCATTAGCAGGGGCTCTTGCTGGGACACACTGGGTGGCATTGTGCATTTTGAATCGTCACCATCTTCCAAGTGACATGCCCAGGGCCCAAACCCCAGTCCATTTGTATGACAAGCTCCTGGTGGCCTCATCTTCACCACCTGGCCATTGCTGAAACTCAACATGCCCTTAGACAGGTCCAACTGACAGCCATAGTCCCTCAAAAAGTCCAACCCCAAGATACAGCTGTCCTGCACATTAGCTATCCACACTGGATGCTGCATGTTCACACCCGCCACAGACAGAGTCAACAGCCCCTTCCCTTTCATTGGTGCGAGCTCGCCGGTAACTGTGCAAAGCTGAACTGCTGTGTCCTCTAGCTGCGTCCCCTCTGGCACCACCTCAGGACGAACCACAGTCACTGTAGACCCTGTGTCTACAAGGGCAGTGCATTTAACCCCCTCGATGCAAATCGGAATATGGCAAAAATCTGATATGGCCGTTCTTCCCATAGCCACCACTCCATGTTCACTCGTTCCACTGCCCATAGCGGGATTAACTGCCTGTTTTGGCGAAGAGCGGGACATGGACTCGGGGGTGTGCAGCGTCCCGCCTACTGCGCCCCCTTGTTGTTTCCAGAATTCTTAGCTGGTGCAGGGCAGTCCTTAACCAGATGCCCCGGTTGACCACATCCCCAACAAAGGCGGACCTGCATAAACTGTGTCTGCCGTCTGGGTGAAGGCCGCGCTAGCCCCTGAATCATCTCTGTAATTCGGACCGCAGAAGCTCAGATCGGAAACACTGTCCAAAGCGACGTCTTAATGCACCAACCAACACACCATAATCAGCCCTCTCACTAGCATCAAGCAGCAATAAACATGACAGTGCATCATCCGTCAGGCAAAGAGCAAGCTGAAGGGCTTTCTGTTCCACTGACCAAGCATAAGCATTAGCCAATAGCTCAAATTGTGCATGAAAAACCGGCTTATTCATTTCTTGGGCGCCGCCACTACTCGCTTCCTCGCTAGCAGCCGCGGACTCGCAAGGCTCGTTTTTTCGACTGGAAATTGCCGCCGCATGTGCACCATTCTCACAGCGGAGAAGCTGGCCCTTTCGTTCCGACAGCGACTGCACTTGCGGCTGTCTCTTAGATTATTTTGTTTTTCTTATGACACCAGTTGTAACGTTCTCAGACAAGTACAAGGCGTTTTTGATGCAAAAGGGTGTTTATTCGGGCTGTTGTCGGCCACAACCCACGCCGTACACACCCCAGCTGAAAAGAAGCCGCACTTAAACCAGCGAGGTACTCCTCTCCTCCCCCCTCCCCCTCTTCCCCTCCACACACACACAGGGGGCGGAGCCTCCTTTCCTATATCTTGAACACAATAGCAGTTCGAAACGCAAAAGGAATAAAGTGAAACTTTCACATAAAACACCTTGTGATCCTCAACACAATAACATTCTGAACACGTTACAATATGGTTTCTTATTTAATAAGGTGTAATCCATCTGGGCCCAGAAGAACTTTGAGCCAAGTGAAAATGAAACACAAAAACATTCTGCAAAAAGGTCAAATGTGATCGCACAAATACTGAACGATTTATTAAACACGATGTAGTATAATTTTCCTGTCATGTAGCAAATAGAAAGAAGGCTGAAGCTGGCAGGGGGTGGCCCACAACCACCTCCCCTCACCCCATCTGAGGAGCTGCTCTGTCCCTTAATAAAGGGCGACCAGGGGTTGCTGGCATTCCAGGGGGCACTTCATCACACACACCATGCACCACAAGTAAACAAGTTTACCGCTATGATTTGTTTCCATTATATGGCTTAATAAATTACTATGCCTGTCATTTAAAGGCTTTTTGAACGTGCCTAATGTTTTTTATGCAGGCTTACTTCATTTAACTGCATATAATGTATAGGCCACTGTGATCTTAGTTGTATTACTTTGACTTGTTTTTTCCCTGCATTATTGTTTAGTTTTTTTTAAATAATTAGAATTTTATGTGTTGTATTTGCTCATAGATACTGATGGAGGGATTGTGCTATTGGACCCTACAGAAGGAACACAATCGGTCACAGTTGTAAGTGTTTTGTTGTCTGTACCTTTAGTTGCTTTTATGTTTTATTTTTTTCTTTTTGCCAGATAATGTATACTTGCATATTTCCACTGAAGGATGAAGATGACGATGAAAAGACCACATCAGCTGTGACAGAAGTGGACAATTCTGTTAGATCCACTGAAGTATGATGCATACTATTATAATGCATGGCCCCTTTTTACATCAGAGTAACAAACGGTCATTGTCCTTTCACAGTACACAGCTGGGGATTTGCCCACAGATGAAGGTCCTTCAACCTCAATGCACAATCTGAGCAGTGTAAGAATGTGTGTGTAGTTGTCCATATTTAAATTTTCTTGTCTGACAGCTCATTTCTTTAATTATATTTGCCTTCCTAGTTACCAGCAAAGGAACTGTATAAGATCCATCTTCAAAAACAAAAAAAAGAAAATGTGACTTGGAGATGGACCTTATACAGCTTCAAATTGAGGAGAAAAGGCTATCCATTAAAAAAGCAACACTAAAAGTTGAATTACTGGAGCATCGCCTGAAGGTGAGAACTTCTGTGAATATTAATCTGTTGCATAGTAAAAGTGTTGTGTATATGAAGTAATGAAAAAAAAAAATTTTATTTCTTCATGTTTTTTCAGGAAATAAAGAAATGAACTCCACAGCAGACCAGTGGAAACAATTTAATAAAATAAATTTTGACAAATCCTGTCTCTCAAAAGTCTTCCATCTCTGTGTGCAAAAGTCCGTAGGGGTTCGTCTGGGCCATCTTCTTCAATACAAGGAGGGTGGCGCTCTCCTTTTATAGTGGCAACATTGTGAAGCACAACACAAGCCACTATGATGTTGCACGCCTTCTCTGGACTGACCCGGAGCCCATGCAGACACTGAAACCTAGACTTGAGAATCCCTATGTCATTTCTACCTTGGCCCGTGTTCGGCTGTGAGCCAGGTTAAATCGTGTCTGTGGTCCAGGATCAGGGTCAGAGTAGGGTGTCATTAAATAGGGCAGACAAGGGTATCCTCAGTCCCCCAGCAAGTAACCGTTGTACTGTGCTGTAATGATTCAAGTGTACAATAAAAAGTCAAATAAACATTGTATAAAGCAATCCATACCCTGCTGAAATGTCTGGCATAATGATGACTTGCGGAAAATCCTGGCATCATGCACAGACCCTGGCCATTTTGCTTCAACATAAGTAATGATGTGGTTTGCCTCACATATTACCTATAATTGGTGGGAAAAGAGTTTAATGATTTTAACAAGGCAAAAATATTAAAGACCCAAAATCAAGTTGTTACCTGCACATTGATAATATGAAAAGGTTTCCTATTAACATAGTCACCCTCATTTATTGAAGGGGCTTTAATAGGAATGTGGGTGCCATCAATGCACCCAATTACATTTGGAAACCCTGAAATGGAAGGATGCAGGATGAATACATGTATACAAATACATATATATCTATATACACAGTATGACTACATTTTAAATACGCATCATAGATTTTACTACAAAGGACAAACCTGCCACTCTGTGGAATTCCTCTTTCATCACTCGCAGAGGTTTATGGCCAGGGAACTGTACAAACGTGTGTAAGAAATGTTTAAGTGCCAGACATACTGTGCGAACGGCTCTACACACCATTGCCTTTCCCACATGCTCTGCATCGCCCACATTGTAAAGAAAATGCCCTGCCGCAAAAAAACGAATGTTTTACCACAGAATGTTTTCTGTGGTAAGCGCAGACCCGCGGTTTGTGACGTTTGCAATATGCGGTTTTAAGAGACGTGTTAAATAAATTAACAATTCTCTTGAAAACCGAAAACGCTCTTTCAAATAATCATTTGGAAGTGAAAACACATCAATACGCAGTCTTATAACTTTCTGCCCGCGCAAAAAAACTTGTATAATTTGTGCCTCCACATCCACAGGATCTTCTTCAAAAGGGCACGCCATGCTCAGTTCCCTTCTGAAACAAACTTACCTCGGAACAGAACCTGCTCCCGAGCAGGTTATCTTCAGAGAATAAGTTGCTATGGTTACATACCTACCCAGAAAGTTACCTCCATTTTTGGAACCGAAAGCTGAGGTTATCCACTAACTTACCCTTGAACTTACCCGGGTATGTCACATAACCTGCTTTCTGGAATACCCCCCAGGTCAATTGCTCACTTAGGAAGTTGTTTTTTTTTGTTGTTTTTTTCCTTTGAGCTAAGCGCAGAATGGCATCATCTTTTTACACATCTGTTAAAAAACAGGCAAAAGAACTATTGGAGTGCTTCTTGACGGATGAGTGGGAGAGTGTTTAACTACCTGAATAGCTGGGTTATTGTCAAGGAGTTCAGTACTCAGCGAGGCCAGGACAGTAATAAGACGTTCCCTGCAGAAGATACAAAGAAAAGACAACGTGTGAACCATGGAAAGTGAAGGTAAAGCACAAAAGGCGAGTAATACAGAGCCATGTCTGCAAGATAAAGACATGTTTGATACTGCCTACTCTGTCCACTCTAAAATATCACACTCCTCTGCAAGTTCCTCAGCTAGCCTAGCTGCAGCTAAAGCTAAAGCTAAGGCGGAGGGTGCTAGAGTTAAAGTTTTTGGATGAAGAAACTAGCATTCAGATTGAAAAAACAAAACTTGAAGCTTCATTACGTCCACTCAATCTGCAAAAGGGAGTGAAAGCAGCTAATGCAGAAGCCGCACATTTAGAGGCAGGAAGCTACCAGAAGCCTGCAGATCCCGAACCTCTGGTCATACAAACACTGAAAAGGACTTTATTATGTAAAGCAGCAGTCATCTAACTTCAGTCAGTATGTCCCTAAGAATAATAAATCTGTTTCTCCCTCACGCTTATGTCGCGTCATGTCAGATGAGTTTACTCCTCTTCCCACACAAATACCAGATAGAACAAGGGCTTATGTTCAACAAACCGTACGTCTGAATCAAGCAGCTTTACAAACAAATCCTACAAACCAAGAGAATAACACTCTTGATCTGGCAAGGTTTTAGGCTTGTAACCAAATTATGACCACTGGTTTAACCAAATTTGATGATACTCCAGAACAGTACCAAACATGGCTAGCTTCATTCATCAATGTCATAAATCCACTTGAAATGTCAACCAGTGAAGAGATTGATCTGATGGTGAAATGGCTTGGTAAAGAGTCTGGTGAGCATGCAGTGAGAATCAGAGCGGTCAATGCAAACCAGCCCAGCATTGGACTAAAAGCAATATGGTCAAGACTTGACAAAATGTATGGCTCTTGTAGAAGGAAATTTTTTAGTACCCTGTGTATTCTAGCTTACGTGTCAAATTTAACCCATATGTGTCTGGGTTGGGAGGGGATGAGAAAATTCTTGTCTCATGTTTATGTTGAAGGGCCCTATGCAGGGAATTCCATAACCAGCAGAATACGGTGAAAACCAGAAACAGCCTAAATGAAAACCAGATGTGAGGTGTGGGGGCTATGCCAATGACATGCAAATAGCATGTGAGTGAGGCGTGGGCAGGAGAAAAGTCTATAATAGAGTTTGTAAGCCTTTGTTCGAGGCCTTCCCTGCCTTCCCTGCAGGGAATCGCCGGTGGAAATCGACTAAACCTCAATAAACACCTAAAAACATTTCTGAACTCAGAAGCCTGGCTTCACTCTTTCTACGAATTCCAAAATGTTCACCTACACTCTCCTGAAGCAATAGAGAATGCCCTCTTTACCAGAGTTAAGGCCTTCCCTAAAATCCAGTCTAGATACAGTCGCAAGCTTCATGAACTAGCAGACCTTCTTCAAGAGCTAGAGATAGCAAAACAAGATGTCAAGTTATGTGGATTGGCATATCTGGATACAGCTAGGGGTGTACAACCGATTGTGGAGAAGCTTCCTTACCCACTTCAGGAATGCTGGATGTCACAAGGTTCTAAGTATAAAAGACAGTATGACGTATCTTTCCCACCATTTTCCTTCTTCAAAGATTTCATCTGCAGAGAAGCTGAAGAAAGGAACGATCCCAGTTTCAGACTTCTTCCACTCAACAGCCAGCCACAGACCAGAGAAAGGTATTTTCCAACCAGGCACCCTGTCACAGTCAATAAAACAAATATTGCACAAAGTGAAACAAGCTTATCCTCCAAAACAGAGAAGCCCAATCCAGTAAATCCAGAATAGCAATGCCTCATCCATAACAAGCCTCATCCCTTGAGTAAGTGCAGAGGATTTGTCAAAATGAATTCTCAAGGAAAAAAAAAAAAAAAAGTTTCTCAAGGAACACATGATCTGCTACAAGTGCTGCGCTTCTACAAGCCACCAAGCAAAGAACTGTCGAACTCCAATCAAATGTTTGGAATGTACAAGTGAGAGACACATTACCGCCATGCATCCCAGCAGCAACAGCTCTGTTCAAGCTCCATCCCAGTCTTTTCCAGGCACAGAGGACAGCGGGGAGGAAGGAACGAATGAAGAAATCTCCCCTCAAGTCTGTGGTGTAAGCAGTAACGGTAAATCATGCTCCAAGATTACTCTGGTTAACATTTATCCCTCTGGCCAAAACAACGAAAGTAAGAGGATGTATGTAGTTTTAGATGATCAGAGCAATGTCTCTCTGGCCAGAAGTACGTTTTTTGACATGTTTGACATCCATAGGACTGAAGTCTCATACAACATCAAAACTTGTATGGGTGCTACTCAGGCCTACGGAAGGGGAGCTCATGGTTATGTCATAGAATCTCTGGACAAGAACATCTGTTTACAGCTACCAATGTTAATTGAATGTGAAAATCTCCCCAACAATAGATTGGAGATTCCAACACCGGAAGCAGCCTACCACCAAGCGCATTTGAAGGGAATAGCATCAGAAATCCCTCTTCTCGACCCCAATGCTGAGATTCTGATACTCATTGGGAGAGATCTGCCCAGAGTGCACAAGGTGCGTAAACAGATAAATTAGCTGAACAATGAACCATTCGCACAGAGACTTGACCTTGGTTGGGTAATTGTTGGCAATGTATGCATCAACGGCATCCACGGCCCTCCGACAGTGAGTAGCACGAAAACGTGCATATTTGACTACGGACGATCATCCACATATTCAGAGTGTGAGAACAAGATGAAAATAAGAGACTACTATGGAGACAAGGCTGATACTTCATCAACTTTCTCAAGAACAATCTACGATCATCAGACAGCGCCCTCTATTGAAGACAAGCTCTTTCTGGAAATAATGGAGAAAAGCTTCTCTCAAGATGAGTCAAATAGTTGGGTCGCGCCATTACCATTCAGACATCCTCGTCGCAAGCTTCCAGACAACAGAGAATATGTCATGAAACGTATTCTCACGAAATCTCACTTGGAAACCTGAGATGAAAAAACACTTTTTTGAGTTCATGCAAAGGCTGCTTGAAAATCAGCATGCTGAGCTTGCACCACCACTCGAAGAAGGGAAGGAGCGATGGTACCTACCCATGTTGAGTTTACCACCCGCAAAAACCAAGCCAAATACGTGTAGTGTTTGATTCATCTGCTCAATATGACGGTGTCCCCCTTAACGACATTCTGCTGCAAGGCCCAGACCTTAACAGCAGCCTTCTGGGAGTACTAATGAGATCCAGGACAGGACCCATTGGTGTGCTGGCTGACATAGAGCAGATGTTCTACTGTTTTGTGGTTCGAGAAGACTGCAGAGACATGCACCGTTTTCTGTGGTACCGTGACAGCAATCTGGAAAACGAGGTGGTCGAATACCGCATGAGGGTCCACATATTTGGAAACAGTCCATCCCCTGCAATTGCCATATATGGGCTAAGAAGAGCAGCAAGGGAGATGGAGCCACAATACAGCAGCAAAACCACCCAGCTAGTGGAGAGACATTTTTACATGGATGATGCTCTGCTGTCATTCACATCTGAAACTAAGGCTACTAAAGCGGTTGAGCAGCTTCAAGAGATGTTAGCCACCTCCAACCTGCGATTACACAAAATTGCATCAAACATCATGGATGTTATTAATCATTTCCCAGTTGAGGACAGAACCAAAGACATTAAAGACTTGGACCTGTTTATAGATGACCTCCCTGTGCAACGCAGTCTTGGTGTTATCTGGAACATTATGGCTGATACCTTCATGTTCAAGATTCCTGAGACTCTGAAGCCATTCACCAGACGTGGCGTGCTGTCTACTGTAAACAGTTTGTTTGACCCCTTGGGCTTCCTATTGCCAATCACAATCAAAGGAAGAATGATACTAAGAGACATCACTACTGAAAATGTTGAGTGGGATGCCCCTCTGCCTCGACCCAAGTGCGAAGAATGGAAAAGATGGCAGGAATCACTTTCAGTGCTCAAAAGATCTCCATATCCCACGAACATATGCCTCATTTCCAGTTACACAAGCCAAGGCAATAGAGCTCTGTGTTTTCTCAGATGCGTCAGTCCAAGCTGACTCAGCTATCGCATACTTGAGGGTTACATCACGAAGTAGGGTTTGTTTTAGGTAAAGCAAAACTCGCCCCTCAACCTGAGCGGACTGTTCCAAGATTAGAGCTCTGTGCAGCTGTTCTGGCAGTGGAAATAGCTGAAACCATCATGCATGAAACTGACCTGAAGCTGGATGCAGTCAGATATTTTACAGATAGCAAAGTAGTCTTGGGCTACATTCACAATGAGAGAAGACGGTTTTATGTGTAAGTAACAGAGTGCAGCGAATCAGACAAGCATCCCGACCCGACCAATGAGGATTTGTTCCCACAGAGCACAACCCAGCAGATTGTGGCTTGAGATTGGCTGCAGTAGACGAGCTGATTAACACACTTTGGCTTACTGGACCAAAATTCCTCACAGAACCAGACACGACTAAGATCAGTTCAGACGAGCACTACATGCTTGTTGATCCAGACGATGCCACAGAGATCAGAGCAAACACCACCGGTGTGGTCCCAGAAACTGCAACATCGAAGTCACTTGCAAGTCGTTTCGAAAGCTTTTCCAGTTGGAAATCTCTTCTGAAAGCATTAGCCAGACTCATTCATATTGCTCGAAGTTTTGCCAACAAAAGCAGTGACAGTTGTACTGGCTGGCATTACTGCAATAATATTTCACCTTCAGAGATGGACAAAGGGGAGGGTTTGATCATTCATGCAGTGCAACAAGAATGTTACCAACAAGAAGTGACTGCAATTAAAAGAGATGAAACTCTGCTAAAGAACAGCCCTATTCTCAGGCTAAATCCATTTCTGAACGATGAAGACCTTCTGAGGGTAGGAGGTCGGTTGTGTTATTCGCAGTTACACAAAAACTAAACAAACCCTGTTATAATCCACAACAAACATCACATAGCAACCCTACTAGTGCGCTATCATCATCAGAATGTGAAACACCAAGGCAGGCATCTAACTGAAGGAGCCATATGTGCCAGTGGCTTGTGGTTAGTTGGAGGAAAACGACTCTTAAGCAGTATCATTCACAAGTGTGCTCACTGCAGGAAGCTTCGTGGATTATGTGAACACCATTTCATGTCAGACCTGCCTGAAGAAAGGCTTAAAATGGATCCACCCTTCTCGTATGTGGGCCTTGATGTCTTTGGTCCTTGGTCCTTGGGAAGTGGTGATAAGACGCACGTGAGGAGGCCAAGTAAATAACAAGAGGTGGGCAGTGTTGTTCACAGGTATGTCCACTCTGGCCATTCACATAGAAGTTGTGGAAACAATGAGCGCCTCCAGCTTTATTAACGCCCTCCAGCGATTCTTTTCAATTCGTGGACCTGCCAAACAACTAAGGTCTTACAGAGGGACAAATTTTATTGGTGCCTGTAATAAGCTAAAAATGTTAACACCAGATGATGACCCTACAGTCAAGGATTTTCTAACTGAACACAGGTGTACTTGGGAGTTTAATCCACCCCATGCATCTCACATGGGCGGGACATGGGAACGTATGATTGGGGTTTCCCGCCGTATTTTGGATGCCTTACTCTATGATGTGAAACACTCCCAGCTCACTCATAAAGTCTTGCTGACTGTTACATGCCAGCACGTTATGGGGTTGATTTTAACTTCTCCCTAGTGTCTCTCTGTATTTCTGTCTCTAACTACATGCCTAGG
>JBBJLR010069223.1:0-11059 GCA_037577145.1 Brachypetersius gabonensis
GTCACTGTTAAAATAAACCTATCATTAAAATGATACTGTTCTGAGACTTTTCATTTCTTTGTCATTGGACAAACTTAAAAAAATCTGCGAGGGGTCAAATACTTATTTCCTCCACTGTATATCTAATCAGAATACAGTCCAGATTGTGTACTTAGTATAAAGCTTTTATCATGTAAAATCCAAAAAAATCTGTACCAGCTGTAATTTACAAGGGAAGCAATAAGTCTTTTCCATTGTTAGAAATTAAGAAATAACCAGTCAAACGTACAGGATACATGATACCTCATCCATCTGTACATTTCCACAACTGTAAAAAGCAATGCTTACAGAGCTGTTTCTGAAAGAAAATCAAGTCTAGCTTGTTTAGATGAGGCTGGTGCTCTGTCTTCTGCAGCACAGGACTTATTGTCTGTAAATTTGGTAATTTGCGCGATTAAAGCATTGAACAGATTGCATATTTTGGGCTGTGATTTGGGTTGTGAATGGGGAACAACTTTTAACTGCTATAAACTCCACAAGCAATCAGACGCAGTCACAGCTAACACATGTACACAAGACCTATGTGAATAATATACATCGAATGTGTTTTAAATTCTGTGCACATGCTTTTAATCTGAATACAGATGAGCATGTAATACTATTGGTATTAAATCAGAAACTGTAATGAAATTAGTCATTTAAATTGTGATGTTACAAAAAGCCTGTAATTTGCTCTACATTTATGACTATCAGTCGTTCATTTATGAGTTTTTATCAGTCCTCAGCACCAGTCTTCCTGCTCTTCCTGGAGTGTGTGTGGCAACTGGTTCAGCAGCACAGCCTGGCCTTCCAGTTCTCCGAGACATACCTGACTGTTCTGTCTGACAGCATCCATGTTCCAGTCTTCTGCACTTTCTTGTTCAACTCTGCATATCAGAGGGAGAGCACTATGAAGGTACAACTGATAACCAGTTTTATTAGCCATAACAAGAAAGTAGTTTTAATTAAGGAATTTAGTTTGAGGCATTAGTCCAGTGCCTAAATTGCAGTTTGTCGTCTTCTTGGGTGGAAAAACTTGTGGCTGATGACTGCCATATAAATAATATGATCAAGATTATTCTGAGCACACATGGAATGTAGAATGTTATACATCAAGCTCCAGTTCAAGCACAGTATAGCTGCAGTGGAAGCTGCATCTCTCATGCCAAAAGGCAAACAGTCCCCTCTCTGTAACATGTGCCTGTGTGCTCTGTCTTTACTTCCCTTACATGGGCACACCTCCCGCTGACTAGTGCTGCTTGATTGTCTTGGCAGGCCGAGTCACAGCACTCACAAAGAAGCTCGTTGATCTGTCCAGCAGTATGGGACTGGTCGGTGCAGTTTGACTGCAAGGCCCAGGAACTTTTCTTTAACCCTCTGTATGCTGATAAGCTGAAGCAAAATAAAGTCGCAGGCAAAGTTTCTCGCCCCAAGGTAAAAAGTATCAATGATCTTGTAACAGCTTTGCATGTTACAACTTTGTGTATTCTTTCAGTTTATTTTATTGTTAGTGTATTCTTTCCAATTGTTATTTACAGATGGTTAGTTGTTAATGTTTTCCAGTAATTAGCACCTTGTAGCCATTTACCAGTAGCTTTGCCATTTAAAGCAGACAATTCTCATTCTCATCACATTCTCCTCACACAATGAATTTACACAAATCATTCTTGTGCCAGTTCTCATACTTATAGACAAAGAGATTAGCGATAGTGAAAGCCAGGGAGGTTAAACTTTATTGTGAGTATGTAAATGTTAAACCAGTTGAACAAGTTGAAAAAGGATGATTTATTATTGCCGTGGCATGAGTCAATAAATGATAATTTAAAAATGTATTTTCTTATAAGTGAGACAGAAAGAAAAAGCTTTTATATTGTCCACTGCTGAAACCACGACAAGCTTTCACACCAATGACCGTTTCATTTTGCAGAATTAGTGAATGACAATCGGTTCTAATTAGTAAATTATGAATATTGTATTCCTTTTTTTATTTATTACAAATAGCAAATCATCACAAATATATTGTGCTCTTAATGTATCGTACACTTTGAAAACCTTACTGAAATATTTATGTTGCTTGGTAGCACCAGCGGCAGTTGTCCTTACCCAGCTCAGCCTTTAAAACTCCACCCAAAAAGGGCTTTTTCAAGGACGAGACGGAGAGCCTGAAAAAGATGCTGCGTGTAAAGCGCATAAGCCGCTGGATGGCCTCGTCTGATTCAACGGTGACCACGCGCGAGTTTTACGAGGCCTGGCAGCGTCGCCCTCTGGACTATCATGGCTTGCTGCTGCCTTGTCTGGATGGGCCAGCTATGCGGCTATGGATGCAGCGCTACCTCCGCTGGATCCCAGAGGTGCAGATCCTAGGTGGCGGTTCCGTGGCTGTGACCAGCAGGATAGCTGAGCTCCTGTGCCAAGTGCAGGAGCTCAAAAGGGAGCTGGACCTGAGGGGCTGTTGGAAAACTGAAGGTGAGCGTCTTCAACTACAGCCTGGTCCACTGGCCCTGGCTCGAACCTCACTTCGTCTGTCCTCCTGCTTCCCCTTCGCTTCCAACCGCAACTGGACCTTCAAACCAGCCATTCCCACAAGCCTTCTGCAAAGCCTTATGGTGACAGACAAACTAGCCAGCCAAGAGGATGAGACCAGTGAAGTCATAAGCTTAGTTTAGGAATATGAGAGATCTCTGTATTGCAACAAACTGATAAAAACATCAGGTTATAGTGGTCTTTTATCATTGATGTGATGGTGATGACTAATGCCCAAAGAATGACACTAGCCCAAAGCAAGAGGGAACAGGGAACAGAGAGCCTTACTAAGACCAGATGTGCCCTACTGTAACTTCAAGACTTGAATTAAGCCACAATAACACAATAAAGCATATACATAATCTAGAGAGAGAGGGAGAAATAGTATTGCATTTTTTCTCTTTTGACTTTTCTATTGAAGGTTGCACATCACTCATACATTAACAGTTCTTGACATACAGAATGTCCCTTTATGTGTTAAGGTCTTAGTTGTTGGTATGGTATGCAAGCATAAGTATTCTTTCTCAGAACAAGTAATAGATGGCTAGTTGTTGTATAAGAGTTAGTGAGCATTGCTCTGAACAGTCTCTCCCCGGCTGAGATGATCTTAACACTAAAATCCCTTAGGTAAACTGGGCCCAGAGCAGTAAAATTAACTTGAAAATGGTGAATGTTGCCTTTACAATTCACTGTTCATTCATGACTATAAAATACAGCCACCTTGGAAGTAATTACTTTGTCAGTGAGGTTTAATTGATAGCGCTTACATTAATTGTGTTTTTATATCGCATTAGCTTAGCCTTATATTAGAATTATTAGGGAAAGTGTGATTTAGCATACATCTATACATAGACAATAAATAAAGTATTACTTATATTGAAATGCAAATATTTTTAATAACTAGCTTTGGTTGACAGGCAGGGTAGATTTCAGATTTTTAACACAAATGCTAATCTAAATTAATTGATGTGTCTAATTGTGATTGGGGGGGTATTTATTTGGTGCCATCTGGTGGTGGTTCAGTTTTACAGCACAAAGCAGGAACGAAAATAAGGAAACAAGAATATAGCTGTATATTTTGCACACAAACCCAATACAATTTATTTTATTTTTTTTGCGCATTCATGTACACACTTTGCACAATGATTATATGGATTGCACATTAAAAACCTGTTGGGTAGCATTCTAATGCTACACTCAGTCCATAACTCCATTCAATTGTACTAGGTTCATGATTCCATATTTTATTATATTATATACAAAATTGGAATGAAGAAAAATGATGAGTGTACAGTGTTCATTCATCAGTGTATGTACAACGTAGCATAATATACTAATGATACTAGATCTTGGAGTGTGGCTTGACAGGGTGGTTGATTGGTGCTGGATGTTCGCAGACGTTGGTGTTCGGATGATACAGTTAATTCAGATATCTTAATTCATGGAATCTCCATTTGCTATGATGGACACTCACATTTTATTCACTGCAGTATCCCAAGTTTTAAATGCATTGTTACTGTTTAGAATTAGAAACTATAGTTTATAGTATATGCCATCAATTATTTCTTTGTATCAAGACTGTATACGAGAGTCACTTAGGTTACCACCAGTCTTATGCCAGGGATGCATTTGTAAATACAAAACATCACGTTTGTTTCCAGTTCCATTTTTTAGTTGGATACCAAAATGAGAGTGCCTTTTTGTTGTTCTATTGCACTGATCTTTCAGTTTAATTTAATCAGTATGCAAAATACAAGGTGTTTAATGTTTTTTTTCTTAACCAAAATCACTGTCTTAATGTTAACTGTGCACTTGTTTACCAAGAACTGTTTTCTGATTTGCTCTTTGAGCTGCTTGTGAAAATGTTAATTGCACTACTGCTCCTCTGCCTCAGACACTGTTGCAGTTAAAGCTCTTCCAGTTCAGTGGAGTGAGTTATTTAACTCCGAACTATACATGTTTAGTTCAGCAAGCTCTTTTTACTGTATATTTGTTTGGATTATATCCTTAAATTGACCATTATAATAAACATATATGGGATTTGGTGTCATTGAGTTTCTTTTGGAAATGGCAAACATATTGAACAGAGAATAGCAAAATAAACCAGAACTTATTTATCAAATGCTATGTTTTCTTGTAATTGCTAGGAAACAATGTCTCATGGGGAGAAAATATTTTCCTCAAACATCTGTAGATTTTTCAGTGCAGTTCACAGAAAATTAGCACATTAAAGCCTTTATGAGATTGATGGACAAAGAACGTGTTGCATGAATAGTTATATTGAGCAGCCCATATTTGGTTACAAATACCTTTGCATTATTAATAGTGTCAGTCCTGTTGGGTTAAGAGTACACCAAGAATAGTACTAGGTACCAGATTTGCCAAATGGAAAGCCAAAAATGGTCAAGCCAGGAGGGTACCATACTGTGGAAAAGTGACAACAGATAGCTTTAGAAATAACCAGGGCCAAAGGGGAAGCATGCCATTCCCCCTAAAACAGATTTATATGTAGGCATCATATGCTACGGAGACTAAGTCCCCACCACTTTTGGAAAGCTTGGTATAAATATGACTTTGTCTGATACAAGTAAACAGCCTGATTGGTTCAGTCAAGTCTGGTTTTATTCATCATTTCTGCCGTATACACAGTACATAGTAAAAAAGAAACAACGTTCCTCCAGGACCATGGTGCAACACAAGAACAGAACACAAAGAGTTCAAAAAAGAACACAAGAGCAACAATAACAACTAGACAAGACAAGGTTCAGTATGATTAACAACAGCTACAGTGAGGATAAATAAATTTCTGTATTTTAGCACCTGAGTTACAGAATAGAAGTTACATGTGCAAATACAGCAATAAATAACCCGTGCCTCATTCATTTTAAGTATTAGGGGTAGGGCTTTATTGATGTAGGTTGGTGTATGCAAAGGAATTTTGTGACATCACAAACAGTGACTTTAAATTGGCAATTGCAACTTAAAGTGGCCCCTTATAGTCACACTGATCACACCCCATATCACTCCAAGTGAACAGTGAAATTACGTCATTGCATATAACCTATTCACCAAGTGAAGCAGTGGGCAGCCAGCAATGCAGCATTCAGAGCGCAGTGTGTGAGGACTGAACCCTGCTCAAGGGTACCTCAGTGGTGCTACTGGCAGTCCTGGGATTGGAACCCACACTCTTGTGACTGCAGTGGCAACTACTTAACCACTGGGCCGCATAGCAGGGTCGTGACACCCTAACATATCAAATGCGTTTAGGTTGTCTGGGTCTTCTCGGTCGTGTGTTTATTATTTTGTTTTGGTTTGTGTGAGTCTCCTTGGTCGTGTCTCTTTTTGTTGTTTTCCTTTAGTTTGTGAGTCTCTCCTCGGTCGTGTTTATTGTTGTTTTGGTTTGTGTGCGTGTCTTTGGTCGTGTCTCTTTTTTGTTGTGCTGTTTAGTTTGTGTGAGTCTCTTCGGTCGTGTCTTTTTGTGTTTTTTTGTTTTGGTTTGTGAGTCTCTCCTCTCTCACCTGGGAGGCTCTGGATGCCACATCCACTGTCTGACGCAAACGCCGGCCGCCATGTTAGATGAGCCGAGCTGGGCGCCCGGTGCTCGGAGAGGTTTTAGGAGAGACTCCTCCACGTCCCAGCTTCGCCATAGTCGTCGCGTTTGCTTTTAAGTATCAGTTCGACTTATGTATGTACCGGACTGAATAAAGCAGAGTGCAGGCTCGGATAGCGCTTGCGGTGGTGGTGTTTTCGTGTGGTCTTTCCGCTCGTCATGTCTTCGTTGACCCAGCGGAGCTCCGGCCTGGTGCAGAGACGGGCCGCGGCCGAGCGCGAGAGGAGCTCGCCCGGGGAGGACGAACACGAGCCCCGGAGAGACGAGCAGGATGACGACGACGGCGGAGACGC
Organism: Brachypetersius gabonensis; assembly: GCA_037577145.1. NCBI lineage: Eukaryota > Metazoa > Chordata > Actinopteri > Characiformes > Alestidae > Brachypetersius > Brachypetersius gabonensis. The sequence continues at coordinate 6,445 of JBBJLR010069223.1, forward strand.
CAAGGAAACCAGGCTCACCCTTATGGAGGAAGTGTTGCTCCTTGGGCTGAAGGACCGAGAGGTTAATTCTCACACTCATTTTCTCAGTTCAGGCTCGGCCTGCACGACCAGCCGGCTAACTTTCGCTAGCACCAGCTTCCTGCAGTCTTCCAGAAACAGGCTAGCTAACTAGCCCAGAGCTAACCTCAGTTTCTCTGATTTAAATTCAGTTTTAATTCAGCTCAATTTGACCAAGTCCATTCGGATATGTAGGATGGCTTTTTATGAAGCAACTATTAGTTAAGAAGCAAAAACAGCCTGTTTGCTCCTCTGCTAATGTTATGTTTGTGTAAACAAAAACAGACAACTGTTATTCCGGATGCAACAATTGTTAGCTGTCTCCTCTGAGAGACTCAGTTTTGGAGAAAGTTAACATTAATGTAGGTTTATCAAACGAACAGTAACCTTTTACTTAAGTTTCACGGCGCTTTATTTGTGTTTGGCCCACGTTTGTTTGCTGATAAAACTGGTCACATTAGCAAAAGTTGGATAACTGCTTTAGTTAGTCAGAAACTTTACATCGGTAAACTGAACACTGAGCCTTCTCTCGCATATTGAATATGAACCTGTCTGATTACTATTCTATGATCTAAGCATGTGTATTTAAAAAAATGATTAATTGGACCTTATGTTTGCGACTGTCTTTACAGTTTTACAGTTCACAGTATTTCTTTTTAGACCGTAGTCTCGGTAAGTGGTTGTTAAAGAACTGATTAGCAGGATTAGGGTTGTTTTTGGGGCAGTGAAGGACTCACATGTGCAGGACACCCCAGGACCAGCATTGGGAAACCCAGTTTCATATTTTACAGGGTTGGGCATTTGAAGGAATAATAATATTTAAGTTTTCTTCGGGTCAGTTAATAAATCAGTCGTCAAATACATTCCTACTTTAAATAAGGTCAAGCAGAACAAACAAAAGCAGTTATCAGAACAATGGGGTTAAATATTGTGCCTGAGCACCATGTCCTGGTTTCCTGATTTAAGTCAGTGGAAGTGTTCACAGTGTACCATAACAATCTGAACAGGATAAAGGTCGAATGACTGTCTTTTCAAACATGAATGTGACTGGTTCTGCAGCCACCCAGAGGCTTGCATTCCCCATTATTCATCTTTTAAGCTAGAGGCTTGGCCTTACCTGTTAAACAAGCGACAAACTTTCTCTGTACCAGGCAGTGCATTTTTTTTTTTTACAGTTTTACAGTTCTATCTATTTTCTTTATCAGGGAGGTCTAAACTGGTATGAAAGTAAGTGACAACTGGCTTTTAAGAACAATAAGTAATGCAAAATTAGATCAAAATCAATATAATAAATAGACAAATTGCGGATTTCCTGTTTGCAGATGAGGAGGATGATGTCATTTATTATTAATTACAAGTCGAGTCAGTATTCATTAGTCTAGCTGGTTGTAATATGTCATAACTAGAAAAATAATTACATAATTGAATATATAAGGAGGTAGTTGCGTAGTAAACCATTTAAATTCTATATAGACAGAAAAAGGTCTTACACTTAGACCAGTCACAGTTATTACTTAATTACTGGACTGCAGATATTTCAGGTTGCAATTGTTTATACTGAGTGATCATTTTCTGCAGTCATCAGATTTCAAAATCATATCACAAGCAGTGTGTGAACTAGATGTTTAAACAAATATAAGTAATAAAAACAGGAACAAGAAACATTTACTAAGACACTTTTATCTCATTTGGTGCTATAACACATTTATAATACATTATAATTATTGTAACCCAGGATATTAGTTTATTTGTCTCAATAGGTAATGTTTTAGCTTGTATGATTTGTGGGGTTTTTTTTAAATCGTTTTTTTTTTATAAAAAAAGAAAGGAGAGAGAATCAAGCTGTTTGATTTACTACCCATGATTTTGTAGTCTGTGTGTGTGTCTGTGTGTGTGTGTGTGTCTGCATTTACACAGCAGTACAGTACATAATTTCTTATTGGTGTATTTTTGGGCTGGTTGATAAATGTATGTCTATAAATAATACTGCAATAAGCTGTATTGTGATTCACTCTATATATGTCTGTTTCGTAATCTCACCTAAAGCACTTCATAAACGATCGATTAACCCTTTGATGCAACACACATCTCCATTAAAATATTCTTGCTTATGTTGATTGCTAGTTTCTGTTAGAACTTGTATGAGAACCACACATCTGACTTATCTCAGTATGTCAAACACTCTTAGGCCTGGTTGACAGTTACTGCTCATATAGTAATTTAATGCATCTTGCAAAGAAGTTTTGTTTCGTGTAGATTCATTATAATGTTGGCTGTACAGTAACAGTTTGTCTGCTTTTTCTAGTTTTCTAAGATCAGCTTTATGATTCAACGGCCTGTCTACAGATAGACTGTTCTACACACTTTTAAGGCCCTGTTTACACTGTCATCAGAGCACAGTTAGAAGTTAAGAGGTAACTGAGTTCAGTGCATCCCGGAGACATATTGTGATCCGATCACTCAGTTTACCTTTATAGTTGGTCGTGGATACATAGTGTTTACAGCACGCTCTTTTTTCTTGTATCTTTGAAGGTTTTAAAAGAATGCTCTAATCAACTGTGATGGAGATGTAGTGTCACAAGCTGTGTTAGTAACATGAACAAAGACATGAAAAGTTTGTCTAACCACAGTGTGATGCAGTAAACATCTGAGAAGCTTACCAAGCTTAAGAGTTATATTATGTCTTATTTGAGATTGATGTTCATACAAAATGTGAACATGACCCTAACTCCTTTCCCAGTCTCCTCATGTGTAAAGGACATTGGACAAGTGCATGTAATGTTGAAAAGGACAGAATACACTGAGGTTGTTGCAACAGCCTGTTTTCCCATTGAGATACTACTGAACTGTTGCAACTGACTAAGACAGGTTTAATTAAATCGTAGTTAAAACCTCAGCAGCTTCCGTAAGTTTTGATTAGTGCAGCAAGCCAGAATGTTACAGTGTACTTTTTTACTTTCTTTGGCGTATATGTGTTTAGTGAGCATGTGCTTGAGATTAGTGGGCATGTGCAAATTTATATTTGCCCTCCATCTTCTACAGTTTGCTGATACAGCACTAAATGAAAGATAGACAAGTTGAGAATATAGCCACCTTTGACCATGAACAGCAGAAAACAGTGCTGGGGAAGAGTAATGATGGTTCGTGTTGCTGACTGGAAGTATATAGGAAATGGATTCACAGGCAGGTATAGTGTTGTCTGATAACAGACCCACATGTCATGTGCTTAGTGTTTATGAGGATATAAAGCTATTCATGTTGGATGATGTTGGTAATCTAAGTTTCTGCCAGGTCTAGGTTTGATCTAAATGCTGCAGTGTTAACCATTCAAATTATGGACATGGACTAAAATCTTGTTTAAATGCAAAACAATTCAAATTTCCAGGTGTAGTAGCATGCTCCGAGAGTGTTATCACTCCAGGGCGTGAAAGTTAGAGTTTGAACAGTTGTATTCCATTGTGCTATAAAGGCCTGGCTGTAGGAGTGTGTGATGAAGTTTGGTCCTAGTTCCTGGTAAGCAGAAATGTATTCAAAATATTGATGAATATTGAATACAACAGTTTTAAAAAGCACAAAACTAGTAAGATTAAAAATTAAATGATCACGGGAAAGTATATATAGTGTGGATATACATAGTCTGGGGATATATGTAGTCTGGGGCTAATGCTGGGGAGCTTTTCTAAACTGTTCTATAAGTGTGATTAAATCTAAGGTGCAAAGTCTGACAAGCCTTTCTGCACGTTTAATCAAAAAAGTAGCTGCGTGCGTGTGTGTGCGCGTGTGTGTGTACTAGTAACTCACTACAGCCTTAAACTTAACCACACCTGAAAGTTAAACTACACTAAATATACAACTAACAAGGATCATGTAATATATCCTTTCAACAGTTAATAGTCTTTTTGTTCACACAGCAGCTGATTAATGAGCTTAATTTTACTTTGACCTTTATATTCAGATCTAGAGAATTTTGATTTTCTATAGCTCTTGCCATCCTACATCAGCTAATATATCATATTTTGAACATTCTCATGGTATTCATTCTAAAATGGTATTATTTTCAGTTTACGCGAAAACATCCTTTCACCAAAGTGCCCACAGTCCTTTCCATAGACTTCACTATATTTTTGAAAGGTCTGCTACAGTGCCAGGTCCCTGAAAGAAGCTTGTTGTTCCACAGCAGCTTTCTCTGGACTAGGTGGCTTGGCCTTCACAAAGGTAGCCTTGTTGAATGCTACCTTGCACTGCTAATCATGACACTGCAGTTGTAGCACCAGAAACCATTTGATTTATTCACCTTGTTGTTGAACAGCTGACATACACTGAAGGCTGAATGAATTATATAGTGCTTTAGAAAGCTATGCTAGATTACCTTTTTGGATTTAACTGCTTTGGATTTACAAAATGTTGCAATTCTCCACCACAGTTACTTTAAATGCATATATTTATGTATGTGTTTAAGTGCCAATACACAGTTTTGTGACTGGTTTACTCTCTCTCTCTCTCTCTCTCTCTCTCTCTCTCTCTCTCTCTCTCTCTCTCTCTCTCTCTCTCTCTCTCT
>JBBJLR010069244.1:0-12868 GCA_037577145.1 Brachypetersius gabonensis
TATCTATCTATCTATCTATCTATCTATCTATCTATCTATCTATCTATCTATCTATCTATCTATCTATCTATCCATTGTATAAAGGACATGTGATATTTGACATACTTTCAGCATCCCAGTTTAGTCTCATCAGTACATTACTGATTCAAGTATGCTTTTATTTTCCCTTTCTTTCATTCTTCCACTATTTCAGATCAGCTTCTAATGAGGCAAGACCAGTTGCAGGCTTGTAGATGTGTCACCTCTGAACAAGGATCTGAAAGACTTGCGGCTTTGAACAACACCCCCTTAAAGAGCTGCCTTACAGGTGGATCCTGCACCAGCTTACCGATCTTACTTATAACAGATTTCCTCATTAAATGTTATATCATGTTGTTTTTTAGCTACCATGCTTATGATACTGTGTCAAAGAGCAAGTCTGTTAAAAACTACGTTTTAAAAAATAAATAATTTTTTAATGGCATTGCTGTAAGTTGTTTTTCATGCTATTAAAACACGACCACAAATTACAAATGTTTTGGGTTTTGGGTTTCAACCTTGTTGTCAATACCTCAAAATATTTAAAGGAGATTTCCATTATTCAGTGATTAAAATGACAGCAAAACTACACAACTATTTAAGGTGAAGTGTTTCATGGAAACTTACCAACTCTGTTTTCTTTACAGGAACCAGACTGCAGGAGAGGCTAATACCTTAAATTGAACAGAATGCCTTAAATCTCACAGAGCATCATATGGCTTTATTTTAAATACACTGCCTGAGGTCTGATACATTGTAGACTGTGTGGATTCACTGGTCTTTCTGGAGATAATCTCTATTCCTTCAGGAGAGTAAATAAACTGTCTGTATTGGCACTGTAGACATGGTAACCACTGGTTCCTGTCCGCTGTTTCAATCAAACCAGTCGGAATGACTTACGCAGAAATGGAATACCCCTTTAAAGCCACACTCCATATCTTTGGGGATTAAGAGAGCTTGCTGATGGAATTATCTAATTATAATGTTACAAATTTCATTAATTACAACTGATGTATTTATCTATTAAGAACAGTTGTAGATGTGTATCTGTTCATAAATTCATAAACATATGTATATACACACATACATATATTTATATACAGTGGAGGAAATAATTATTTGACCCCTCGTGGATTTTGTACGTTTGTCCAATGACCAAGTCTCAGAACAGTATCATTTCAATGATAGGTTTATTTTAACAGTGACAGATAGCACATCAAAAGGGAAATTGAAAAAATAACTTTCAATTAAAGATAGAAACTGATTTGCATTTTATTGAGTGAAATAAGTATTTGAACCCCTACCAGCCATTAATCCAAAAGTATTTTGAACTGCAAGGCCAGTTTTTGCTCTGCAGACATTTGTGTGTGTGTGAACATGAGAGGAGAGATAAGAGTTTCAGCCTTTATTTACTGGTATTTACATCTACATATGTTAAACAACACAGAACATTTTGTATCACATCACCCAGAACATAACAAGCTGACAGGTGTTTCTTGTTACCTAGGTGTGTCATATAAGATTGACTGTTAAATCAAAATGTCTCTGGATATTTGTTGTTGGTTTAAGCTTTGACTTTTACCTGTGAAGACTGCATTTGTAATTAAGAATGGTAGATCGATATGAAGACCAGAGAGCTGTTCACTGGAGAAAAGCATGAACATTTTGAAGCTTAAAAAGAGGCCCAGCACTGTGAGCTACGCATTGAACTTCCAGCACATCCAGCCAGGCCTTGTGCCTAATACTATGAAGGTCAAAACTCTGACTATGAAAGTCTAAATTACTGACAGTTTTAACTTGGGAATTAATATTTTAAGCCTTAGACACAAGGCCACCATGTTTGACCAATTTTCATCATATTCACTGAGCAATGGCACATTTTTTTAACAAAATAAATCTTCTGCAATGAACTGTAATGTGACGGTTCCTGACTTGGGGTTTCTCTTTGGTTTGTGGCGGCAGGGCGTAAACAGGAGCCCTCCTATCAACCCAGTGCACATGGTGAAATGGAGAGAGACTTAGGGGTGTGCCAGGTCCAGCTCTGACCCAAGTGAGGTGTGTCCCGTGTAGTGTGCACGAGATTCCATGTGTGTGTGGGCTTCCCCGCTATATGTTTAAGTGCTGCAATTTTGACTTCTGAATCTAGTGTAATGGCATGTGTCAGAATTTCTGTCCTAATTATGCTCCACTAATGTTAACAATCTGACATTAACACCTTTGGACATAAACGGCTATATTGGATACATCTTATTGGACAAAATGACTTTTCCTTTAGAACTTCTGCTGGTTCTCATGGGTAAACATTTTAATGTTTAATTTTTTATGGGTAAACATTTTAATCCATCGCTCTCTCTATCTTTTAATTTTATCTGTGTTTTATGGCTTGTTTCTTTTCCCCCTAGGGTTCTGTGGCACATGGCAGGGTGCAGGTAAGTGACCGCATGAACAGATTCTGTTCTTGTTCTGATTGGTTGAGAAATGTTATATGCAATGTTATATCTGACATTGTAAAATTTTAGCTTTCATTTAAAGAATTAAAGTAGTGGGTACTATTGTCAATTTTGTAAATAAATAATATTCTGGGCTTATTTTGCTTTTTCTATTTTATTATTAAACAAAATTATAAAAGCCATTATTTACATGTGCTTTCTCTCACATGCTGCATTTACAGTCTCCTCCAAAAGCATTGGAAGGCCAATTAATTTGTTTTCTAAACTAAAGGAATCTGTGTGTGAGATAAAAACACAAATATGAGATGAGAGATCAGAGTTTCAGCCTTTACTTCTTGGTACATATGTTAAAAAACATAGAATCACCTGGTTTATCAAACAAGGAAAAGTATTGGAACATAACAAGCTGACAAGTTATGTTTTTAAGCAAGTTTCTTTTATCCAGTTGTATCATAGAAGATTGATTGTTTAATCATTAAGTAGCTCTTAACTCTCAGATTAAGCTTTGCCTTTTACTTATGAAAACTGCATTTGTAGTTAAGAAGGGTAAACCAACATAAAGACCAGAGAGCTGTCTATGGGAGAAAGCTGAGAAAAGGGAAAAATCTATCAAATGTATTTTAAAAACATTGGGCATAGCCACTTGCGTACTGAGCAACAGTCAACGCATCAACCGTTCAAGGAATACAACAACTGATTACAGATAAATGCAGAGAGCAGTAAAGATAATCCCAGAAGCAACAGTCAGTAACACCATGAACATCAGTAAACAAAGGAAACCCAGACTGGAACTTGCAGAAAAGTACAGAGATGAGCCACAACAGTTCTGGAGCAAAGTTTTATGGAGTGATGAGACAAAGATTAACCTCTACCAAAGAGAAGAAAGGCCAATGTGTAGATCAGTTTATTGTCATGTCTGCAAGGGGAGAAACACAGCAGCATGTAATAGGAATCCAGAAGCGGTCTTTATTGAAACAAAAAGGCAAGGTCAAAACATTCAACTCTAAACACTCTTCAATCCTGAGGGTTCTGCCTCAAGGAGCCTCGCTTCTCCTTGGTATTCCCTCAGTTCCTTTTCTTGTCCTGAAGCCGCCTCAGTCTGTACCTTACAGACCGGAACCTTTGAGAGTCCGCGGGACAATGCACAGTCCTGTCCCAGCCACAGTCCTTCGCACAGCTCCCTGCTACTCCTGTCTGAACACAGAGAGAGATAGAGAGGAAGGTAGAGAGCGTAGAAGGAACACCCCTTCCGGGACTCATGCCACTTGTCTCTCTCTGAGTCTTTCTTCTCCTTGTGGCTGTCCTAGAACACAAGAGCACCCCAACACCAGTCCGCTCTCACTCACACCCGACTATCCCCAGCACCAGTGATACTTTTCCTAACAGCTGTACATAAGGGTTTCTGTCCTTCCTTAACATAAACTTACTCCCCAGGATGTTGGTTTTCAGACATAGTCATGTAGCATTGACTGTTGGTGACCACGCACTGTGGTTCTGGTTCGACCGGGCTTTATCCCGTCTCACCACCAATCACAGTGAGACACATATACAGCTCCTTCTGAGCACAGCTGAGGATATTCATTACCTCACTACTCTGCCCTACAAAGGCAAAAGACCTTAACTTCCCAGAGTGTGAAACTGAGAAAAATGACTTTAAAGTTTTTTTAAAGGTCAAGTTTGAGCTTAATTTTTTTATGTAGATAAATGTATTCATTATGACAACTACCTGGCAAATTTTCAGTGTCCTACCTATCATACAGTTGGCTGGACAGTTGGCTCCCACAGTTTCACACTCTGGGAAGTTAAGGTATTTTGACTTTGTAGGGCAGTACTCCTGTCAGCTCTCTCCCCAGGAGCGCTCCAAGCTAGAACACCTGAGTGTAGTCACCAGGTGCCTCTGAGCTCTTCACAAGCTCAGAGCCAACCTGCTGATTACACACATACACCGTGACACGTGACCAACTCAACAGGGCTGCCTCTACCGGCAGCCACCCTGAACTACACTAAACCCTGAACATAAAATGATAAACTAACACAAACTCAAAGGCTGCCTGTCCTGCAGCCACCCTGAGACATTACATTTATGATCTTAATCATACAAGCTCATCCGCAAAGCATGGCAGAGATAGTGTCATGGCTTGGGCTTGCAAAACTGCTTCTGTAGCAGGTTCAGTCATTTTACTGATGATAAAAAAATGGACTCATGATGATAATAGCACAACGAACTCAGAAGTTTCCGTATTGTCTGCGTGCTTACAGAGAAATGCATGCAAACTAATGGGGACGAACTTTATTATGCAGCAAGACAATGATCCAAAACGTATTGCCATTAGGGGGGAAATTGGAGGTTTTGGACCAGCCAAGTCCACTGACAGATCTTAACCCAGTAAAACATGCATTTGACATCCTGAAGAAAACTGAACAAAAAAACCCTGCAAAACAGACAACAACTGCAAGCTGCATTAAAAGCCAGGAAAGGCATAACCAACCAAACAAGAAACAAGAAATTTGGTGTCTATGGGTCATAGGCAGATTTTGCAAGCTTGAGATATGCAACCAAATAAGTTTTTATTTAACATGAGTATGTAATATCCCCAGTCAGCAACCGTTAGAGGCCGCCATTGTGTAATTTACCTAATAATTTGTATTTTGGTTAAGTGTTGTTAGTGATTGGTTTATGTGATTTGTTGGTTTTGTATTTACGTTAGCTTTGCATCCTGTTTCAGTTGTCTGTTATCCCTCACAGTACTCCTTAGCTGTGTGTCCATCTCCTCTTTTGGATTCTGTAAAGAGTATTGACCCTCGTTCCTGGATTGTTTTGTATTTAAAAAAAGGAAAAGAAAGAAAATGGAAGTCTGTGTGCGCACCTCCTTCGCTGGGACACAGCAGAAGTACAAGCTCAATATTGCAGAAGTGCTTTGCTGAAGTGTTTTGAAGTCCCCTAAACACAATATCTATATTCAACCTAAAACAATACCTACATTAGTGTTCATCTTAAAGTCATTGCTTAAGCGTGTCCATGTTCTTTCTTATTCCAGATGGTCAGACGTTAGGCAAACCTGTACTTGTGATTCCTGACGCTGCCACTGAGAAAACTGTTGTGGAGATTCAGTGCAAAGCAGATACGGTCCCAGAAAACCTGCCTGTTCAGTATCAGTTCTTTAAAGAAGGTAACTTTACGAAGGCCATCGGGGACTACACTGCCCTTAGTGGACAGACTGCAGAGATTTCTTTATATGTCAGACTTGCTCATGATGGAACGTTCATATGCAAAACAAGTGGATACAACAACACACAGATCACACCGACTTACAGTGACCCAGTGCGCTTCAGAGTTATTGGTGAGTTAAAAAAAAATTACTTATTTATTTTTTCATTATAATGAATCTTTACAGTGGTGGTGAATGGAACCACGGTTCATGATGTCTTCAAAACCTGTTTATTCATTCTCCAAAATCACCAGTTCCCTGAATTTTGAGTGTAATATTAAAGGAAACGGCCCCATGATAGCGCAGTGGGTAGCACTGTTGCCTCACACCTCAAGGGTTGGGGGTCTGAATCCGAGTCCTGGTCTTGTGTGTGTGGAGTTTGCATGTTCTCCTCTTGGTGGGGTGGGTTTCCTCCGGGGTCTCCGGGTTTCTCCCACAGTCCAAAGACATGCGTGTAAGGTGAGTTGGTGGGCTGGCACCCTCCCCAGGGTGACTAAAATTTCAAGAAAAAAATATTTTTGGGAAATTTTTTGATTCACCACACCATGAAGGTACCTCTCAGCCATGAATTCCTTTATGACGTTTAGGCAAAAACCTCCTCAAAATAATATTAATTGATTTAAATAAATAGTTAAACCTTTGTTTTTATAAAAGGTATATTGGTTAGAAGAGAATGTTTGGGTCCTGATCTTCTGGCTGCACTCTTTCACATGATCTGCCTTAATGCAGCACTGATTAATGGAAGCAGGTAGTGGAGGTAACTGTAGAAATTGGGCTTCTTTAAGAAAATCTCCAGCAATTACTAAGCTAACACACTCACATTTTCCATTGTTTATTTTGATTCACTCTATTATAAGCAACACATTTGATTTTACCTGATAAGTACTTTCTGCCCAGATAAATTACTTTTTTCACAGCAAAGTAGATGTGGTCCCAAAAGACCTGCTTGTTCTGTATCAGATCTTTAGTATTTTTAATCATTTTGATTTCCTCTATTAGTAACTTGTGGATTATTAACCTTCTTTATTTTTTTACTTTTAAAATTTCATTTTTTTCAGGGGTCTAAGGCCTTTGCACCATACTGTACATCACAAAATGACAGTAATAATTCCAGACAGAAGTAATGTTTAAATAACAGGTGAATTTCTGTGTTTCAGAGAAGATAGTAGGAGCACACATCAAATCAGACGGACGGACTGATGATCTCTGGGAGGGAGACAGTGTTACTCTGCACTGTGAGGTGACTTCCGGGACTTATGTCTCTTATGAGTGGTTGCTGGACAATGCGCCGGTTCAGCTCAGCTATAACGCGTCTCAGAACTCGCTGACCATTCAGAACCTCTCCACCAGGCACAGTGGCAAATATGCCTGTGTAGCTTCAAACATTTTCAACGACACAAACTTCTCCAAAAGCACTTTTGATGGCTTGCATATAAACGTAAAAGGTAATGCAGTGTTTGTTTTTGGATTTATATTTATTTGATGTGTACAGGAATTAAAGGAACCGTTTGGTGCAAAATCATGTTTAGACAATTGTCCGCTTACTACAGGTGTAGTTCTTCAGCCGAGACATGTTTGGGGTCTATATTTTGCTTATTTGGCTTAATAAGAGCTACAGAGGGGACTTTTGAACAAGACTGATCTTGAAATATATTCCTCCATACGTACAATGGTTTTGCAAAAACTGATTCTAGATCAGCACTCCTGTTCCTAAGGTGGTTTGTGAAAACAGACCCTGTTGTGTTAAAACGACTGCTTGCTGAAGTTTGGCTCAGTTTTACAGCTCACAGTAAGCCATACTGTGTCCTAAACCTCAAATCTGCACCACCTTGATGAAGAGTTATAATGTAATAATGTAAAATTATTTAATCATGTGAAAATTATGAGATTTTTTACTTAATAAAGTTCATTCAAAGCATTGTTTTGCTCAGTGCATTCAGACTAGCAATAGGTTTGTCATGATAGCATGTCCATTTCTTGTGTATTCCAAATCCATTTTCATGGCATGGGCCCTTTAAATAGAAATCTGATGTATTATTGAAGTGTTTCGATACTTTAAATGACACTAATTTTGCAATTTAACTAATGAGACCTTGTCTGTTGTTCCACTTGACAATCTCTCTCTCTCTCTCTCTCTATCTCTCTCTCTCTCTCTCTCTCTCTCTTTCTCTTTCTCTTTCTCTCCCTCTCTTGCACACCTCTGTACCAAACACAGAGCATCTCTCAGACGTCAAAATCTCATTTGAAGTTGATATGAATGACGGCGAAGAATTCAGCGCTCATGTGACTTGCAGGTTGAAAAAGGCACCTCTGCCCGTGACCTTCAGACTTCTCAAAAACAACGTCAGCATTGCTGAGAAAGAAAACACAACACTTTATCATGCAAAATTCATGGTGTCAGTTACTCCAGACCAGGACATGGGCTTGGTCTACTGCCAGGTGACTCATGGGACCAGAATGGCCATGAGTAAACCATTGAACATCACAGTGGGTATGTGGACCACACACAAAGGCAGAATGAATTAATATGCAGAAGACATTCACAGACTTAAACTGATTGATTAAATTGATTGATTGATTAAAGGCTGATTGAAAAGGACTCGGCGTAGGCTTATATGGACCATTGGTCCACTGTTGAGATTATTACTCAGTCCATTACAGGTGGACTACCACTTTTTTCAAGAACACACACACACACACACAAACACACACACACATACTCCCCTCCAAAAAATATAGGAAGGCAAATGATTTTGTTTATTTCGAAAAATGTATTTTGGACACTAATATAGCCTTTTTATTTATTTATTTATTAATTTTTTTAGATTAATTTGCAAGAGTCGTCTCAAGAAAATAAATATAGAAAATTCACATATTACCACAAAACCACAATTTTTTGGTGCTTTTTAAACTTGTGTTAAAATGATGCCATTCCTGAAGATTTTATTATGTTTTGGTTTTCATTTCTCATGAATTTGATTAGTTTTACAAGGCACCAATTAGAAATGCTGTATTTCGGCTTGTTTTGTTCAAGTGTGGATCCTCACATGGAATAGAAAAGTTAAAATTTTAAATTTCACAATTTAATTGTGAAAAATGTGAAAGAGAATACTGCAATTCGATCTATTATGATGCTGTAATGATGATCTTTGTTTGTTGTGTCACCCAAACAGAGTCAGTTGGGGGCGTTGTGACGATGAGCATGGAAACTGTGGCTCAGAACTTCATGGTCTCAGGTGTGATCCTGCAGTGCAGTGTGGAGAGGGGAAGCTTTCCACAGTACAACTGGTTCATCAACGACACTAGGCTGGAGAATCAGGGGTCGTTCTTGCCTCTCAATTTGAACCCAGACACTATGGGCTTCTACCACTGTGAGGCAGCAGATGCATTTAATAGCACTAGGAGACTGTCCAGTCAAAAGCAAATGATCAGTAAGGAAGGTAAAGAAACATTGAATTGACTAATGCAGGACTAATGCAAGCCCGTAAGAGTTTTTCCAAGTTTAGAACATTTCAGAAATGCGATGCAAAAGATGAGCCTTTGAAGATTAAAAAATAAATTATACAGAATATATTAACAACTTAATAAATGTTTTTTCTTTTGCAAGACTATATACAGGCCTAATTCAGTACCCACCTATTGGCTTTAGGTACAAGCGTGTTTCAGCTGCACAGATTTTCTGTTCTTGTCTGACTACCAAGAATTAAAATCATAACTGGTAGCTAATCATACTCTATAGATGTAGCACATAGAGATTAGGCTAAAAATGGTGGACTATTCCTTTATATCTAATGCAAAAGCAAATCTTAATAAATATTTTTATGAGCAGATTTGGTGAGCAGAATTTGTCAGAATTATTACAAAGTATTATTACAAATTGTTATGCATTTTCTATTCTGCACCGTAACCTCCAGTTTTTTGGTTGGAAACTAAAATATTGCATTGGCACCCTTCCTCCCTTTTTATCCACTTTACTTGACTTTACTTGAATTTCAGAGCTTTCTCATCCATTAGCCTGCACTGACAGACTCTATTGTAAGCTACGTTTTCTCTTGTTCTCTTGTAACAATAATGAAAATGTAAAAGCTCAGAGAATGGGCCCAAACGTCTGTATTTCTGACCTGTGGTATAATCGAACAAAGAAATAAATTAAACAATAGATTAAAATTACACAATAAAAAGCTGCTAAGGATGCTGGAATTTACAGATCGGATTGTATACTGTTTATTAAAGGAGAGTTAATCAGTGTTTTTACGCTTTAGCCCTAAACAGAGTTCCACTGAAGGTGGTGATCATCGTTTTCACCTGTTTTTGTCTGGCGATTACCGGCGTGACAGTTTGCTGTCTTTATGGGGTGGTGTTACGTAAGTATGTCATTGATGCATATAATTGTATTATTTTTGACATTACAGTCAAAAGATTCATCTTTAGGGGCTCATATCCTACATATTCCCTTTTCTTTTTTCTATTCCATTTTATTGGGTTCACGCACAAAAATCATTATCATAATGCGGAGCTAAACCTATGTAGGCCAGAGAGGATGATTTGTTGGTTTCTGTGACATCACAAAAACAGGGAATTCAAAACAAGCAGTTTATGCAGTTAAGTTTCCATACATGGATCACTTACACTGGCGAGTGAATGGTGCATTGGTGGAAACTTGTGTTTGCAAGTTGTGTTTTCCATTGCATGGGCCCTTTAATTTATGTGTATCTCAGATTTTTCACTGAATGCATAATGCTTCTAATGCTATCATTTCTTATCTGCTATGACAGGAAAGAAGAAAGCCAATTCAAAGAGCAAATTCAGAGAGTGAGTGCTGTTTCTTGAAAATTATTATTAGGATGAACATTGATGATCACTGACCTGTAATACCTGAACACTCTGTTCAGTAGAGTAAGCTTATATACAATTCAATAAAAAAGATTCAGTGCATCATGAAGTCCCACATTTCCCAAATTTGATTGAATTTGGAATCATTTTTAAAGATACACTGAACACACGTATGTGCCAGGAGAAACATATACACACTGGTGGAGTACAGACAATAAAATCATTTAAAGGCTGAAAATAATAGTTTGCTTTTTCTTTTTTGGCCAAAAGCAATTTCATCAAACGTTATTGTAGTATCCCACTACTCAATGCTGTTGAATCACCACCCTCAACTCAATCAATGTATTTTTACACTGGATTACATGATGGTAATGCAGAAATCTAGCAATTAATTGAGTCATTGCCAAACATTTAATTGGTGGGGCAGCTGGTGATCTGGTGGATAAGGACATACCCCTGTGATCAGAAGGCTGTGGGTTTGAATCTCAGGAATGCTATTGGTACCACGGTACCCTTGTGCTAGGTATCGCCCCCACATACTGCTCTTCGGGTGCTGCGTCACTGGCTGCCCCCTGCTTTACTTGGTGAACGGGTTTAATCCAGACAAAGGATTTCACACTGTTCACACTGTGTGCTGTGCTGTGCAGTGTTCACGTGTGACTATAAGGGGCCACTTTGCTTTACTTTGATTTGCAACTATTTGTGAAATCCAGATAATGTTCCTCTTTCAGACTTGCACACAAAAGAGTGCCAATTGCTCCCCCCTGTGGAGAATCAACTAAAGACAGCATTATGAAACCTTTTTATCATTCATATGCAAACTAATCATCTGATGTTGTCCCCATTTCAGCCATATCCAAGTACACCCACTAGCTAGAATTCCCCCAATCACATGATACCACCGACACTGAAAGGAAGAACGCTAGCACATGCTTCCTCTGAGTCATGTGAAGCTGTCCCTCATCTTTTCAAACAGCTGCTAACACATCATTAGACAGCTCAACATGCTTAAAGGAGAATGCAGATCTGTACTTGTAGATTCTGTGATTGGTCGATTTGCATGTCAGTCAAATAGCTCTGTCCTATCAGAGCTGGTGGTTCTTAAAATCCACCTGCTCTGGGTTTTAAAGCTGTACTTCACCACTTTCACAGTTTGTAGTGAAGTGATCTCATCTTATGTTATATTCCCACACCAATAAGTACTTTAGGCTTTGTGTTTAGCACACAAAAAAGCCAACTGATGGATAAATTACCCACCTACTCTGTGCTTCCCCTACTACACTGACGTCTGCCATCCAGTGTAGGATGCTTTTACCCTAAAAAAAAATTACTTTGTCTGAGGTCTTCTTACTTGTGCCTTTTCAATGAGCTTTTCTTCACCTGATTTTTTTTATTCAAAAGCCAGGATCTCTGTAGAAGTACTTTGCGTTTTATTTTTAAAAAATCATCTTTCTTTGTTTTCAGTCTAAATAAAGACTTCACAGAGAGGATCAACTTCATCAACGATGTTGAAAATGATATGCAGGTGGGAAATTGTTTTGTCAAAACCTTTCTCACTTATTATAGTAGCCAAAGCATGTTTGTTTTTTCCATTTTGCACTGAAACTATAAGGTTTATGTAGCTAACAAGTAAAGGAGGCTTATGGACACTAATTCGCATTGTGAAATCATCACACACTTACCTCAAATTGTTGAGTCATCTCAGGTAGACTTCCAGTCTTCAGGTTGGCCTTGTAGCTACAGTGCAAACATTTGGGGGTGAAGGGAAAATTGCACAAAATGTTTTACTATTGCTTTAAATGCAACTATGTCATTTGCTCAGTCTTCGGCCTTGTGTAGTCTGTAGATGTATACGGAGAGGATATGGACGTTATAGAAGCCTCCAGGTTCCAAGACTCTGATGAGGTACTGTGCGCCACACAAAGACATCTCTGTTTACTTGTGGATGAGCATCAGCATTCCTAAAACATTCAGGAGTTTCCAGCCCATCTGCACAATTAAAGAACATCAGTATTGTTCTCACACTGTGCTCTTCTCTCTTCAAATTCATTTCTAAAATCTATTTAACTCTCTCAGCAACACAATAACTATTGTCTTGGTTTGTTTTACAGTATGAATATGAGGATTACAATGGTATACTGGGGCAAGAGGAAGAAGAGGAAGAACCCAGTGTACAGGAGGAAAAACCTAGTGAACAGCAGAAAGAACTTACTGATGAGAATGAAAAACTGGGAGTACAGGAGGACGACCCCAGTTTAGAGCAGGATGAACCCAGTGTCAAGAATGAAGAACCCAGTTTAGAGCAGGAAGAACCCAGTGGAGGGAATGAAGAACCCAGTTTAGAGCAGGAAGAACCCA
>JBBJLR010069244.1:12968-27712 GCA_037577145.1 Brachypetersius gabonensis
AGGAAGAACCCAGTGGAGGGAATGAAGAACCCAGTTTAGAGCAGGAAGAACCCAGTGGAGGGAATGAAGAACCCAGTGTAGAGCAGGAAGAACCCAGTGTGGAGGAGGAAGAACCCAGTGGTAAGGAAGAAGAACCCAGGGTAGAACAAGAAGAACCCAGTGTAGCGGTTGAAGAATCAAGTGTAGAAGAAGAAAATCCCAGTCTACAGGAGGAAGCACCTAACGTAGAGCAGGAAGAACCCAGCGTAGATGAGGAAGAGCCCAATGTATAGGAGGAAGAGAGTGATGTAAACAAAGGCACTGCTGAATAATGTTGAGTTATTCTTACACTGGAGTCTACAGGGTGTTTGTTGGGATGAATGCAAAATATATGGAACAACCTGGTCACTAGGTGGTTCACTCCACAAAGCACATTGTCCTAACTCCAGAACTCTGCTAATCTGCTTTTTCTTACTGTTGCTGTGTCGTAGAGGAAATCGTAGGTCACTCAATACTGGTTTGTATTCAGACAAAGACCTGTCTGAAACTCAACAATAAAAAGAAAAAGAACAGTCCATGATTAAGAAACGAGTGAGCTGTGTTAAAATCAAATTGTCCATATTCCTATACATAGAGCATGAGAGAAGTACTGCATTTGTACATTATCACATATTTTCATGTAATAAAATCGGATGTTTTCTGATGTGTGCGTGCGTTAGTCGACTCTTTGAGTTGTTTTTTTTATGGTGAACATAGGGAGCTAGTTCACATTGCAGAAGTGCCTTTTATTTATTAAGACAAACAAGCAGGTCATGTGACGCTCTCACCATCCTGTTACACTATATGGACAAAAGTTTTGGGATGCCTAACCATTACACACAGGGACTTTCATGACATTGCATGCTAATACAGAGATTTTACTATGGAGTTGGTCCCCCTTTGCAGCTGTAACAGCTTCCACTCCTTGAAATTTTGGAGTTTCTGGGGGAATTTGTGCCAAGTCATTCTGTAGAGCATTTATGAGGTCAGACACTGATGTCGGATGTGAAGGCCAAAGGTGTTGTATGGTGTTGAGGTCAGGACTCTAGCCAGTCAAGTTCTTCCACACAGAACTCATCCAACCATATCTTTATGGAGCTTACTTTGTGCACTGGGGCACAGTCATGCTGGAATAGAAAAAATGCTTTCTAGAAAATGCAGATATTTCAAGGTTTCAAGGTGGTCTCTTCGCATCTAGAAAAAGTAAACGATCAGTTTAGCTGTTTATGTGTTTAGTTGCAGGTTAAACCCCTCAGTGACTGACCCACCCTCACGAACTGAACAGGAAACAGCCCAGGTCTCAGTTTACTGAACCGATTTATCACAAATGTCGGTTCGAATGAATCGAATGTTCTATGATTCAGTTTAATAAAAACATTTCAGCCAAGCTTGAGTTCGGTTCCCTGTAAGATTCAGTTAATCGACGACTCTCTAACGGAACCAGACAGCACAGAGGCAAAAACAAGACATAGATGGGCTATGATGGGGCATAGATGGGTTATAAATTGCTCTCATTATGTGGCATTGTACGTTATGCTATGAAGTTAAATGGTCGTTCTTTGAGTTTTTGGACCGGTTTTCAACTCGCGACACGACTCTGAATCAATCGGAAAGAGTCGACTCTTTTGAGCCCAGCAAAGTTCCCCAGAGGCGCTTCCTCACGCAAGAACTCAAACCGTGTTGAACAGGGGAACCGTCCTGTGACTTTATCCGTGTAGAGAGAGATGGAGCCCGGAGAGGCCAGCGTGTACGGCGCCTCCTTAGCTGGAGGCAGCTTCGACTTCATGAAGTTTATCAAGCAGCCCCAAACCGTGCTGCGAGTCCTCAGCTGGGTGAGTGACGACGACTGACATTTCAGCCAAAACACTGGGTGGTATTTGTTCACGAAATTCTGTTTGTCCTTTTCTGTTCTCTTCTATAAACTTCAGTACTTAGCTTACACCTCTCCTCTTCTGTCAAAACTGGTTGTTTTCTTTCTGCACTTTACTTTGCTGTTTATTGGCTTGTGGAACACCTTGCAAGTTCAGTCATCTCAGAAAAGAGCTGTAATATGAGAGTACTTTATGTATATAGTAAACGTAATAGGAAAAAAATATATAAAACCGAGTTTTACTGAAATATGAGCCCGGGTAAAATGTTAGTTGGACACTCAGTGTGGGACACACATACGTCACCCACAGTCACATGGAGCCATCCAGAGGGGTCCAGCATATGATCATCTCTGTCCTGAGGCTCTTTGTCCACTCCTAGTTATCCTGAAGAGGAACAGTGACAAGGAACTGCTCCTTAAAAGAGGATCTGACGTAGTTTATTTAGTTTTATTTAACCTGCTTTTTTGTTTATTTAACCTGCCTTAACCACTGAGAGAAAACACATCCAGCACAAGTCTGAAAGAATCTGTTCCTCTTTTGGAGGGATCTTCCAGAACACGCATAAGTCTGGATGAGTGAAGTCTGAATGGACTGCAGTGTGTCCTTATGTTGTGTTTGAGGTCAAGGCCTTGTGTCAACTGCGCCTCACTCCTCTGTTCTCTGATCCATATAAGCCAGTGCACACTACCAAGATGCATCCTCACATCCTTTATAGCTCAAATAACAAACAAGGTCCAATACTGTGAGCTGCTGTACTCTGGGATAATGCAATAACATGTAAATACTCCGGGCAAGGACAGCATGTGCCCTCCGCCGCCCTTCTCCTGTCCAACCAGGCGGTGGAAATATAAACACAACAGCTGGGAGGTAATATGAGACGAGTCGCAGCCATGGTTGCGAAAAGTCCCCAACACTCAACAGCCGCAGTTACTATAGTGTGACTGTAGGTGCTTTGAGATAAAAAAAAAGGTGCTTTTACGGGTGTAAAGCGACACACTGTGTTCAGAAAGTTGGTTGTAGATCAGTGGAAAATGATCTGTGAGACGAAAACCTGTTGCTCACATCACTGGTCTCCCACGCTCTGCCTCTCCCTCCTTTCTGGTGCCAAGCATGCTTTCATTCCTCTCTGTGTTTGTCTAATTATCTGGCTTCCCTAAAGGTGTTGACTCTCAGCACTTTGCCTTACGCTGGAGTTAGAAGAAAACACACCAGTGAATAAGTGCAGTGTAACAAAAGCAGCCTTAATAGTTAATTCTCTCATATTACACGCACAATACAGCATCTAATCATCTCTATGAAGTATTGTCAGCTTCAGTACTTTCACAGTGTTTTCCCCAGAAGTTTGCAGTATGCAAATGAGGCTCTAACCACTGAGTGGTTTACGATGCTGAGAGCATTCTGACAAACCTCAGATGTGATCTGGGTGTTCAAACAATGAAATGAATTCATATATGTTATGAAAATATGTCTAGCCTTTTTGTGTAGTATGTTTATTGAGAGTTTATTGCATTGTAAGTTTATTGTGTGCTTGCCATCACTCTGTAAAGCATCCTTGGGTTTGAGAAATTAAACATGTATTATTACTTATTATTATTATTATTATATGACCCAGCAATTTTGGTAAATAATGTTGGCCAAGCCTGTGCAATCAGAAACTGCTACTGCCATGATGTTCTTGCCAAACACCTAAAACTATCACAAATTAGGTTTTTCCCCCAGTCTTAATCTAAAACTAGCAATTTTTCTGACTTCATTGTAATTATTTTCTATAAATTAAGGACTGAGACTGTTTTCGTGGCCAGGATCAGCATTGCATCCACTTCACCTGGCTTGAAGCTTGAAACCTGAGTGTAGTCATAAAATCTTCTTTATCAGTTACTGTATCTAAATCAAGCAGTGTGTTTATTTCAGAATCAGAAAGCTTTATTCACCCTGGAGGAAGCTGCACAGGAAACTTTCAGAGACAAGAAAAATATAAAATCTAAAACAAAAGTCAGATAAAAAACTCTTCAAACAGAAACAAAATACTTTCTATTAAAACTATGCATTATACACAGTGTTCTGTGCTGTGAATAATATAGTTGCTGCTAAGTGATTTACTAGTAACACCATAGTAGTTTGAATTTGCATGTAGTGGATGTTTTTAGACTCTCTTCACTTTTTAACTTCCTTCTTTTTATCTTTGATCCCTCTGCCTGGTGACGCTAGGTGTTTGCCATTGTGGTTTTTGCTACCATCACAGCAGAAGGGTACATAAACCCCCCAGGTCAACCTCAGGTGTCGTGTGTGTTCAACAAAAACGACGGGGCGTGCCACTACGGAGTGGGCATCGGTGTCATCGGCTTCCTCGCCTGTGTGGCCTTCCTCATGTCTGATGTTTATCTGCCCATGATGAGTAACGCCCAGGAGAGGAAGCGCATGGTGTTGGCCGACCTGGTCTTTTCAGGTAAATATGAAAGAAGGTCACAGACAAGAATTTACACAGATTTATTGCAAGGTTGGAGACTTGAAACCGTGAGCTTACCAGTTAAAGCACAGCAGGTCTCCAAATCCAGATCCAACACACCTATAATGAATGAGTATTAAAGAGTGGAGCTTGTTGTGCAGACATCTGATTATGAGAAGTATCTTCTAAGATGGAACCTAGGAGTCAAATACACCATGGTGTTCTTTGACCCCAAAACCAAGTCTGAGCTATTATAGAACCCACACCTGCTTTCTTATTAGGTAGGGCTTGTGGTCACACAGTATGCATGTACAGACTAGGCCCTATGAATCACATGATGGTGTCTACATGTCCTCCTCCAGCCTCTTTTGGTCTGAACTGGAATGTCCTAATCTTGAATGAAGCTTTTAAAGGCTTTATCCTTTCCAGTCACAAAGCTGTTGTTACCCGTCTTTCACAAACAAACCATATGTTTTTGCTTGAACAGCTTAGTAAGTGTTAACCATGCCGATTAGAATAGTAGCCCATGCTCAGACAGATGTTTAAAAATTGTGTGTGTGTATATATGTAGAATTGTTCAGTATATAATGTGGCAGTTTCTTGCAGACAAAACTTTTAAGAACATGTACATAATGATAAATAATAAAACAAACTCCTTTTTTTGTTTGGAACAGGGGCCTGGACGTTCCTGTGGTTTATATGTTTCTGCCTCCTGGCTAATCAATGGGCAAACACCACTGACACAAATGGCATAATTACTGATGCAGTACATGCCATCATTGCCTTCTCCTTCTTCTCCATCGCCACCTGGGTAAGAGTCTTTTCTCCTTCAGTACACCTTGAACACATCTCCTTACCCATTGTATGAATGTGAGAGATATTTTTGATGAGGTCACTCGCACCACAGGACTATTTTGGGCTTGTTTATGCAAAAACAGATGCTTCTGACAATACTTGGAAACATGACTAGTTTGGCCCAGTAATGCTGTTGTGTAGACTGAATTTCTACCAAGAAGAGTTAAGCCTTTACTCACCTTTGACCATGTAAACATGGGATAAACTGTGTGGTGTGGGTTTGGTTTTTTTCCACAGATTATAAAACATCTGCATAGTTTAATCATCTTCAGTTGAGGTGTATTCAGGATCAGAGTGGAAGGGTATATTGGAAAATGCTTTTTTAACAGTAGTGAAAGGAATCAGGGGTTGAAGTGAAAGTAGAGGTGACCAGTCTGTTATACGTGAACACACCACAGCACACAGTGTGAACAGCACGAAAGTCATCCTCTGCATTTAACCCATTCACCAATTGAAGCAGTGGGCAGCCAGGAACACAGCACCTGGAGAGCAGTGTATGGGGGCAGTACCTTGCTCAGGATAAGTCAGAGGAGCTTAGCAGTCATAGGAATCAAACCCACGACTTCCTGAACGCCCTAACCACTAGGCTACCAGCTGTAATGTCTGCAGCACAAATGTAGCCACCATTACTATCCAAGTGAAAGTTAGCGCTATCAGTTTGGTCTGATCCCACAAAAGAGCTCTATTAGCACAAACTGCTCAAAGTTAAGGCTATGATAGCTGTCAGGACCTGCAGTGCATGTGTATTGCTATGTATTGGGCTGGGAGCTACAGACCAGTCAGAGTCCCCATGCTGACACCTGTCCATCAGCGAAAGTGCTTATAGTAGGGAGGCGAGCATCAGAACTGAACCGAGCTTTTTGGAGTTTCAGATAATGGAACATTTGTATATCATTACAAAATTAAGTCCCTGCAAAATGGTATAAGGGAAAGCTACTTAGGAGCATAACTGCTTTATCAAAATTAAACAAAATAAGGCAAGACAAAAAAGTGCTGTCAAATTATTGTATTATGAAAGGAATTTCTGTAATCTCTTTCATATTCCTATATGCAAAATGGAACATGCAAAGTGTTTTATCATAATGTGATCTTTACATATTACGACATAAGGCTTATATCAGCAACTTCTTGAGGGCGAGTGTCCAGTACAGTTTGGTATTTCCCCTCTGAAACGCATTTAGTAAACCTGGTGATTTGAAGCAGGTATGTTTAATCAGGTAAATCCCCAAACGGTCCTGGACACCTGCATTCCAGGACCATAGCTGGGCAGTTCTGGTCTATGATACAACAGTGGTATATTGTCAGTTTATGTTCGGCTTTGCTTCCAAACCTTGCAGCTTACTGCACATTTGAGCACAGTTCCTCATCTCTTTGATGCCCAACAAATCAAACCGGTTATCTTTGAGGTCACTGAGATTTATGACCTTGTTCATTTGAATGTAGATCATTCTAAAGTCACTGCCAACTGTGAGTAGTTCCAACTACTTCAGTACTTCGCTCCTAAACAAGGAAACAAAGCCTCCGATTTAACACCTATATATTATACACTACTTACATTATTGTATGCTACATATTGGTAAATACCGAGGTAATAGTAACAGTGAGATGAGCTTACAATAAAAGACAAGTTCATTTATACCTTCACCATTGATTTGAGCCCTGGTGAAAACCGGGGGAGGGATGATTTTGTTAGTTGTATTGTTCCCTCATGTGGAGACCTCAGATTAATGGTAACAGAAGGAAATGACTGTTCTTTATACTTATTCTTATATATGCTTATGAGTGACTGATCCATCGTTTTGTTGGGGGTTTTTTTTTACAGGGCGGCCTGACGTATTTGGCCCTGATGCGATTCCGCCAGGGTGTGGGAGAGATCACTCAGAACTATACTGAATCCCCTCCAGATCACACCTCACCATACCCCACATCATATGTCCCTCCGGAACATACCTCATCTTTTCCTACGTCTACTTACCCCTCCTTTCCCTCAGGCCGCTCAGACATCTATCAGCAGCCCTCCTTCATGTCCAAGCAGGAGCCAATGGGGGACAGTGACTACCAGCCTCCAGCTTACTGAAGAAACAGTGCGGAAAGGGACGATTCAATGACCCGATCATGTGACACAGAGCACGAGAGGGGCCTCAACGAGCAGCCAATTACAGCTCCTGTGTGACTGGCCCTGGCACTCCTTTAAGTTGATTGGTTGGAAATATTCTTTGTACTTATCTGGAGAAAGACAGCCTGTCTTTTTTCCCCCAAAACAGTTGAATTTTTTTGTTGTTTTTTGTCTAGCCTAGAGCTGATTGCATCGCACCGATTGCACAGACGATGCCTATATATAATGCAAGTCATTGTGAAACTGCTGATGCTGGGGCAGGCTTTTGCTGCTCCAAGCTTGTACTGTTCTGATATGTGTTGACCTTTATTTCAACAGTGTCCCATTCTCACACAGGACAACTTGTATAAATTGTGCCATGACCCTGAAGGTTATGCCCCAGAGACCTAAATGGCCCACTTGCCAGCTAATGAAAGACCCCTCACCCCTCGTTTTGTTTACGACACAAAGTCAGTCAACTGTGTCAGCCATGGAGTCACTCAGGCGATTTAAAGAGCGTTCAGTATTGCAGAAGAAATAGAAGTTGTTGAGTAGTTTCACATTCAAATGCTCTTCTTGATGGCAAAATAAAGCAGTGGGCTACTACTGAAAATGAAGCCGTAGTTCATTAATGTGTAACTTGAAATTGTCGTATTTTTGCCCTGTATTACCAAACCGAATCCCCACTGTGGTGTTTTTAGCAGTGAGAACTGCTTTTCATAGAGTCCCTTTTTTCACAAAACATTTTCTCACATTCTTCTAAAGTTATTGTACCACAAAGTCTAATGGTTTCATGTTGCACTCTCAGGCCTTCACATGTCAATGTATTAAGAGCTCAGGCTAACTCTGCAGTGCCACTGAATATTACAGGTTTACAGGACTTACCTTACACTTTAGTTTGACACATTAAGGAAAATCTTTAATTACAGTAAGCATCCATAGCAACTTGGCTCTTCATAGTTGTTAAATAGCTAGTTTTCTTCATGATCATTATTTGTTTTTCTTAGCCTAAACCTTGACATGAAAATAAAACCACTAAACTCCTGGGCCAAGTTGACTTGGCTTTAGATTTTCTCATGAAAGTCTAATGTTTAGACAACTCTACTTGGTTAATAGAAAGGTCAGTGTACTTTAATGTATTTCTTTCTGGGTATTATTCAACTAACTGTTTGCTAGATTTTGTACTGTACTGACTTAACACTGGTTTGAAATGTTTAAAGCATAATTGCACTTGCCAACATAAAAAAAAGCCAAATGTCCACATAAGGAAATAAAGCTGTGTATTGTAACAGGGAAGGAAAAATAAAATGTCTTGTCAAAAATCTTGTCAGTTTACCACATCTTTCAAAGATCCCAGACAAGGCCGTGTTCAAGACGGTTTGCCTGTTTTAATACAAAGTTTGCTCAGATGGAGAAACCATGGAATTATTTTTTGAACTGGTGACATATATACCAATCAGAAATCACATTTTTCATTCATTTAATGAAAATTAGTTTTAGCATACATACAAATTAAAAGGCATCACGTTTATTCATTGTGAGTGTGGGTGATGTCATGCAGTCGAACTGCTGTCAAATATATATATTAAAAAAAAACATTTACATACATAAATAGAGGTCCAAACAGTTTAAAATGCTTAAAACCTTTGAAAAAATATTTACCCCTAAAAGAAGAATGTATTACAGAAAGTTAGACACCAACAAAGCCATTTATTACATACACCTACCTTGCATCTTTGAAGGTTGCAATTACAGACTAGTCCAGTAATTTCTCTGCATCAGGCATTAGCCTTGGTCAGTGAGCAGGGTGACCTATTGTTTAGGTGGTGGATATCAACTTTTTAAAACACTGTGTCCCCTCACTGCCCACTTTGTTTAATATCCACCTCAATGGTCGATCTTGGTCGCAGATTTAAACGAGTGATTGTTCACCCGATGGTACCAAGAAACACCCCCCCACACACAAAAAAAACCCCAAACTAAACAAAGCAAACATGTACCTGCTACAGTCAGTAAATGCAGTTGCTAGGCAGAGGTGTTGCAGATGGCAGTCAAATGCTTCAAGTTGTGCTGACAAGTGTTTTTTCTCCCCCTTGTGTGTTGCACGTGTTCATAAATGAAGGGTGGAAAAGAGTTTGCGTGGCATACTGGGCTCCACCTGCTTCCGGGTCATCATCTGAACGGGCGTCTCATCTCTCTGGGGTGGGTGGTTCTCCTTATTACACATCAGACCTCCATAACATGCTCTGCACACTGCATGGTATTTATCAGCCCCTCCGATCACTTCAACCTGAATCAAGGTTAGCCAAGGGAACAGCATGTAAAAGTGAGATCTAGTCAGGGGGATTCAAAGATAAAGGTAATAAAAAAGGGATATATTGCGGATTTAAAACGAGAGAAGCACAAACAAATGTATTCTAACCATTTCTTTTGTCAGCTGCATGGTGTGACAGTATCTGGTAGTATGCAGTCTATGCTTTTAACTGACCATTTATTTATAATTTAGCTGACCATAAATTATACAGTCTTTCCTGTTAGAAGCACAACTAGTCCTTGACGCTGTAATTGGTTCATTCCGATACAGTTTCTGCTAAATGAATTGTAATAAATTGTTCTTAGCCATATGAGCCCTCATTCCACCACATTTTACACAGATTCAGCCCCTTTCTTACCTCTTTCTCTGTTCCGAGTCTCTTAGTGTAGGACGCCTCTTTATAGCACTCCATACAGACAGCATTCAGCTTCACCACGCTCTCGGCCAGAGGAACCAGGTTCAGAATGTTGCCAAAGGCCTAAGGAGTAAAAGCAAGCAGCCACACGAATAAATGTATCAACAGTAACACATTTCGGTTTAGAATCAACCATGAGATGGATAGAAAAAGAAAATTAATACCTGCATTTTGGAAATTAAAGGAATACAACAGCTATTTCTTATCTTGCTCTATGGAATACTTAGTGAAGATCAATAAAGCTGTTGACTTCTACAATGGAAACTAAAAGATTTCTGCTTTAGCACCTGCCCAGTGGTAAGGGTTCAAGACAGTGAGTTATACCTTTTATTTGTATTCCCATCATCATTATGATCATTGTTCTCATTATTATGATGTACATGGAAATGCATCAAAATCACTTGATGCGCAATCAAAATGTTCTCTATGTAAGCTGGTAAAGGACAGTAAAGCCTCACTTTTCTTTGGAAAGTCCCATCAAGCGCTGCAACAATGACGGTTTTTCCCTTGTTGGCCATTTCTTCACAGAATTCAACAGTGTCTGGAAACTGAAGAGGGGAGGAAAATAAGTCATATAACACATTACAGATGTGTGCCAACATAAAAAGGCAAAAAACAGCAGAGTATTATAAATAATAATAATATTTTTATTATTATTATTATTAAATGACTTTCTCGTACTGCATTGAATTTTTCCACTGAGATTAAGCTCTAGTGTAACTGCTCCATGTATTACTTGCAAAGGACTGAATTAGTAGCGTAAGAGCATTGAGAACACTCAAGAAATAAGCACCAACAATCAGTGCCCATTAGTAGTTGTAGCTGCAAAGGTCTTTTTAAAGTAAAGTCAATTTTCAATTCTGCTAAGGCTTGTATCTCACTTTATATATGCCCAGGTGACGCCACAGACATGATTTCACACTTACAAACTGTCCTTCATCAATCCCAATGACAGACGCCTCCAGGGCCAGACGCCGCACGTCTCGGAGGCAACTGGCTGGCACAGCTTCCATTGTATTCCTGCAGGACAAGGAAAGAATCAACAAATTGTCTTTAATTACAGAAGGAGTGTGCACATTTGATTATACAAAACAAACAGAGCTGCCTTACTTGTCATGTGTAGCCATTCCGGAATCAGAGTAGCGAGTATCCTTTGCATATTTAATCACCAGGCAGATATACTGGGCAACCTGGAAACGCCGCACTCTCCGCATCAATTCAGTGCTGTGACAAGTTGTGCAAAACGTGTTAATTTCACAGACGTTGACATTACAAACTACTATTTACACTATTTGCAATGGCAGTTAGCAGTAACCTCTTCAGGAGTGCAGTATTCAGAAGATTAGAGGAGGGACACCTCTTTATAACACTGCATACAGACAACATTCAGCTGCCAGACAAGCAACACTCAAACAGTTTGGTGGATTAGTATTAGTCATTAGTCAAATGTCTGTAAACAACTTTTACATTTCATATACTTAGTCTTTAGTTTACCATTCATATGTCTTTCCTTTTTAAATATATCGTTTTGTTTATGCTCCACTTGTAACAACTCTGTACCTTTCTGGTAAAAGATTACTGGGCACAAATAAGCAATTTTTCTGATGCCCTCTAATGTGTTTCTGTATATTTGTACATACGAGATTAACAAGTTATGTCATGGCAAAAAGGTATATTCAACATAACATACAAATTATTTGAAGTGGGTTTTTTTTTACTTTATTTGCAGGAGAGCTTCAGGCGTGACTAACGATACACAGATTTGCCCGGGTTTTTTTTTTAGGAGACAGCTGTTGCATTTCCTCAGCTGTACAGCAACAAAACTGTCTTTAAAGTGTCTATTTTACAAGTAAGCATGAAATATAAATCACAACCCCCCTAATTACTTTAAATAAAAAGAACAACTCACCTTTTCCCTGAGAACATTGGTCCAAAAATGACCTGTAAAAGCAGCACAAAGGAAGTAGCTTTAGCTAATGTAACGTTAGCCTCTCCAAAATAAAAGCCACAAAAAACACAATAATACAGAACAAATCTATAGGCACAAAGATACCAATATAATATATGTATAAAATATGTCAGAAAGGCGATACATGTGTGTATTTTTTTTATATATTTCAATAAAAGTAACGTTTGTCTGATTGGGTTAGTAGTTACAAATGCACAAATTAACAGTAAATGAAGTTTTTTACCTGGATTTGGCCCCTTGTCTTTCTTGGAGAGTTGGGCATAATTTTGGCTACATTTAAACAGTCCATCTTCAAAGCAGACTTGGCCAAAAATGCTCCAGAAGAAACGTCCCGCGTCTCTGCTCTGCAGGATATTGCTTCAAAAGTCCCTCCAAAAGTACGTCACTATGCTTCCTATCAGCTTCCTTGGCGGGACTGGAGGTGGGGTTTGTGGTGGGGGTGGGTTGCTTTTGTGTAGATTTTATAAATGTAGATCCTAAGATCTAAATTGAAGACATATTTGCACGATTAGTTCATTCTAGTACACAGTGAAACCAAACAACGAGTGTGTGTGTGTGTGTGTGTGTGTGTGTGTGTGTGTGTGCGCGCGCGCGCGTACGTGTGTGCACCTTGATCCCAAATATTTGTACATCGATTTTTTTTACAAAAATTTCAATACATCTTTTTGTTGTATTCATATGTGTAAGCGTAAGACTTCCTAAACCTTTCTCATGTATGTTTGGGGATTTTTGGGAAGAGGTTTTCTGAAAGAGTTTGCAGCAACCCCTTAGCAGGCATTCATTTTTTTGGAAATTCTAGTGTATCCTACTGAGAAACAAAAAAAAAAAGCCTCCTACAATTTCTTTCCTATCTATTTGGGCCTAAAAAAACACCTTACTTTAATTTCTTTGAATATATATATATATATATATATATATATATATTTTATTTTATTTTTTTTTGTAGTTTTCCAGCATGGAAAAAACAGGACGATTTCTGTGTGAAACTAGAACTGAATTTAGAAAATGAAAAAAGTGATGTTAACCCAAAACAAAAAAAAATCTGTATCACTCTTCTGTTATTTGTTGCTTGCAAGGACAAAAATCCATGTATTTAGTTCAACAGTGAATTATAAGTCATAGAACGTAAGTAGTAGGATATTTTAGCTGTGATAGTCCTGGAAGCATGTTTTCTTTTTGGTTATGCAGAGGAACATCTTGCGTTTGGTGCACCTCATGTATGTCTTGCCAGTGCTGTCCTTGTTCCCAGCATGCAAACCCATAGCAGACATCACTGGAAAGCCCAGGGTGTCCTCTACAGAACACTATAGGGTTTGATGGGGTCTCTCCAAATACTTAGGGAAGATACTGCATGTTTATTTTCTAAATGATAAACATTGGCTGGAATCCTAATTAAAAAAAATAAAATTAATTAATTTGTGACCCTTCTAAGACTCAGAGTGCAGAACTACACAGAGTGCAGAACTAGTAGGACTTCTAATCTTACCAAAAGCAGAACTTTCAGAAAAGTTAATGATTGACAGGACATTTATTTGTCCAGAAGGAAGCCCATGTCAGAGTTTTGAGGTTGTGTAATCTCTCTGATAGCTTCGCGCGGCACAATGTCTGACTGGAGAAACATGGAGAAAAGTGTAAGTAAG
Organism: Brachypetersius gabonensis; assembly: GCA_037577145.1. Classification (NCBI taxonomy): domain Eukaryota; kingdom Metazoa; phylum Chordata; class Actinopteri; order Characiformes; family Alestidae; genus Brachypetersius; species Brachypetersius gabonensis. The sequence goes on from JBBJLR010069244.1 coordinate 26,592, forward strand.
TTTCACTTGTTGGTCGTATTTTGTTGGTTGAACTCCACATTCTGTTTTTCAGTGAGGGCGGCAGAAAAATGAAAGTTCTGCCAGGTTTTCCGTCCTGTTCACTTACTCAAGTGTTACAAACTGTCCACTCCTAAACTTGATCGCTATATAGTGTTCACTATGCAGAGAACAGCCTGCGGAATGGTAACAAGCCGCCTGAGGCCTTTTGTCCATTTGCACACAACAGGATTGTGTTTTTGTTCGTTCAGTATGTTAAATTGAGTTAAAATCCCATCAGCACAAACCTTCGTTTTGTTACATTTTGTTTAGCATTGTGGACTATTCAAATTTATTCTGAGAGTTTGTTGTGAGAACATGAAAAGATTAATCAGACACTAAGGGGCCCCTGAGCAAGTACCTCATTTTTACACAGACAAATACACTCATTTTTAGAAATGTTATAATATGAATATGAAGTTTTGGGCAAAACTGTAACTTATAAATAATTTTTACGCAGACAAATGCACTCGTTTTCAATTTATTTCAGCACTGTTGAGATGGTTTAGCTCAAATTACAGGATTATTTTGAACTCTTTCAACTCCTATATATCTATTTATCTCATTATTTATCTATCTATTTGTTTGTTTGTTTGTTCAAAATTTGTTACAAATTTCAAAGACAATTTTATTTGATAAGAGCACATTTTAATTGCCTTAGTATCGCTTGATGGATAATTTATTCAACCTAATGTATCAATTCCCTTCGAAGAATTCCCCCCACAAACGTTTGGATTTGCTAAACATGCCATTGTTCATTATAAATATGTATTTGCATATTTTCTTTCATAAGAAACAATCTTTATAGGTAGGAGGAAAAGGGTTCTATGCAAAGAAAGTTTAACCAAAGGATGTAGGTCAGATCAAAATTTAACTGCAGCTGCTTGTATTCATTCTTGACGTCATGAGCTCCAACAGCCAATGAGCCCCAGCTCACCAACCAATCAGCACTCAGAATGCGTCCTCGTGCCTACATTTATGGCATTTATCAGACGCTTTTATCCAAAGTTACTTCCATTCTCTAACTACAGGGGACAGTCTCCCTGGAGCAACTTGGGGTTAAGGGTCTTGCTCAGGGACCCAGT
>JBBJLR010069274.1:0-11057 GCA_037577145.1 Brachypetersius gabonensis
GTGTGTGTGTGTGTGTGTGTGTGTGTGTGTGTGTGTGTGTGTGTGTGTGTGTGTGTGTGTGTGTGTGTACATACATAGGTTAAGTGTCATGGCAGAAGCCTCGGCGTCAGATAGACATTTCAGGTTCGTGGTTGTAGGAGGGGGCATCGCTGGTGTAACCTGTGTAGAACAGGTAAGACTTATAGTTTTGCTTATTGTTATTCCAGTACAGTAAATAAACAAAATATTTGTGACACCTCTCTGAATTACTGAATTCTGGTGGCCTCTCACTTCCAGTGGAGGGCAGTCTTAATGCTTCACACAAAGACAGTTTGGACAACGCCATACTTCCACCTGTGTGGACACAGTTTGGGGAAGATCCTTTTCTATTCCAGCATGACTGTGCCCCAGTGCACAAAGCAAGGTCTATAAAGAAATGTCTGGATGCTCTACAGAATGAATTGGGACACATTCCCACAAAAACTCCAAACTCTTGTGGAGAGCCTTCTGGGAAGAGTGGAAGCTGTTAGAGCTGCAAAGAGGGGGACCAACTCCATATTAAAGTCTATGTATTTGAATGCAGTCTCATTAAAGTCCCTGCTATTGTAATAGTCAAGCATCCCTATATATATCCCCCAATCCCTATATAGTGTACCTCATTTCAATACTTGACCAAGTACAGCATTTATTGAGATATTTGGTTTTTAAAATGTAATTGGACTGAAGAATAAAATATAATAAAACCTATAATAAAGCCCCAAATATAAAAATAATAACATGCTGATCGATAATCTTTTTGAAAGTCGTAGAAGTACTGATGATGCCTCTTATATTTCACTTTCATACACAGAAAAAACACTGTTATGTGATTTATTGGGATGCGTCGATATAGTAATTGTGGACCAATTTTGAAATTCAGTATTTTCATATACAGACCATATTAACCAATGTAGACAGATTAATGTTTATAAAAGTGAGACTGCATCTGTCTGGATTAGCATTACAAAAAATATAGTATTTATTTCTGTAGGCTTACAGATCAATAAAAAGATGTTTGAACTTAGTGGGTCAGTGATGCCTAACCAGTCTATCCACTGCTGTTATACTTTTAAGTAATTATCTGGCAATAAATGTGTGATTCAGATATTCTTGTGCATTTTGGAGATTCATCATGATGACAATAACATAGTTATCAATACAATGCATTGCTGCTGGAATTAAACACCTTTTATTGTATAAAAATTATTGTTGTTATTATGTGACCTTAGAATAATAATAGAATAATAAATACGGTCCAAAACATATTTTTGCATTGACTTCTATTATAAGTAATACGTTTTGTTTTGAAGAGGTTTTGCACTACAATGATCATTTGTATCCTGTTGTTTGTCAATGTGTTAACGTACCTTGTTCTATTGTTGTATTGTATCTCGAGTGTTAGATTGTGGCTTGTGCATATCAGGGCATTTTAAAGCACAGTTTTTGGTTAGTGCTTACACCATAACCGGTTAAATAAAGTGAAAATAGAAACACAGGCCACAAATTTATGCAGTGCTCTTTATTGTAATGTATTCAAAATTAAGACACCGCTACATCATGTTAACCTGAATTAAGAGTTTTGTGAATTTTTATACCCTAGTGTCATCATTCTGCACAGTTTTAGTTTTGAATACACCAACCATGAGGGAATGAACTAGGACTGAAACGATTATTCAAGTAACTCAAATGATTCGATTACAAAAAAAAAGAATTTGCCTCGAGGCTTCGTTTAATTCGTCACCAAAGTCCACCTTCCGCGTGTGACCCGGGGAACATGCTGTTTTTGCCGCAGGGAGTCGGGTTTTTTTGCACCGAAGAAGAGCACACAGCTCAGAGCAGGAGATATGAAGTAAAGCCCTGCGCGGGACTATTTTTTTAATCCGGCTCCCGCGGAATTTCTGACGATTCCCGCCCACTATATATTTTTAAAGTTAAAATGTTCTGTTATTGTAAGTTAGTGGCACACACTGGCTGTGAAAAACGAAGAGAGCCACAGAAAGCACCTCGAGACCAGCTGGACGTCCTCATTCCTGTAGTGGATGGAAAACATATTGCTGAATATTGCCAACAAGATAAAATAGGGCGGCAATATTGGTTTTTTAGTCTGTAGCAGAAAAGTGCATCAATTTGTCAAAATAAAATTTGAATCCGTACTTAAACTGTAAACAAATTATGACTATTTAATGATAAAAAAAATTATCATTAAATAGATCAACATTTAAACTCAGGTGCATCATAATAATAATAATAATAATAATACAATATTTAAATATCATTTTATATTTTACAAACAAATCTTAGTGCATACCGACAGAGAAAATGACAAAATAACTAAATAACAGGACGTTTTTGTTTTCTTTTCTGTTAATAAGGATACAATGTACATCATAAATGTTTCCCAGAAAGGTTGATTAAATGAGTTTAGTTCTGGAGCCAATAAGCCAAATGTTTTAAGTTTTGATCTAATAAGAGTGTTGAGTTTGAATAAAAACCTTTTGTGTGAGGAATAACAGCTAATTGCTGCTCATTTTAGAGGCCTTTCATGTTGCATAACCCACTATTGATATAGTTGTTTAAAAACACAAAAGTATGATTTTATCCGATTACTCGATTAATCAATGAAAAAATCGACAGAATACTCGATTCCAAAAATATTCAATAATTGCAGCCCTAGAACGAACCATTCTAATGATATGATCTTACAGTTAAATACTGTATAATTTATGTGGACAGGAGAGTACAGGGCAGGAGTTAAGAAACTATGGCTTATACTTTTATAGAATAGAATAGAATATGCAACTTTTTCTCATCTCATGCTGTGCTCTCTCCTCCTGACCAGCTTGCATTGCAATTCCCTTCTGAGAACATCGCCCTGCTGACCGCAGCACCGTTGGTGAAGACTGTGACAAATTTCAGACAGGTAGGTGGAGAAAGGTCCACTTTCTAGCCTACTGTGTGTAAAAGGGGTTAATTTAAAGGGGCAGACCGCTGTTTATTCTAAAAAAGTCAAAATCATTTTAAAATGATAATGATGAGTTAGGTAGGTTTCAGACGCTGTCCGGTTTTATTTTTGAAATCTTGTAGAAATTGGCTGTAATTTATACATAAACATTATTTACCCATTACTTGCTAATATTTCATCCACACTAGCTGCAGTTACATATATTCTACCAAAATGGAGGGGCATGAAAAGAGATTCCACATATCTTTTCTCACAAATTCCACTTCGAGAACACTGCTTTATTAGTAGTATAATAAAGTATATTAGAGTTCCTATGCCATTTCGGGCAGCTATGGAGGGTATTAAAATACATGAAAGTTGAAAAACTAAATACATAAAAACTCCAGAAAATAGCATAATATTGGTTTAGGGTGAACCAAAAAGCCCAAAGAATCACTGTATAAACTTACAGTACTGAGTGATGTACAGTAAATTATACAGGTCGTTGTTCTCTCTCCTCAGGTTTCTAAGACATTAGAGGACTTTAATGTGGAAGAGCAGCCAGCCAGCGTTTTGGAGGAGAAGTATCCAAACCTGAAAGTGATTCAGTCAGCAGTCAGAGGCCTCCATGCAAAGCAACATGTAAGTCTGAGAAAAGAGTAAAAAAGAGCGGTAAAGTGTTAAGAACAATGGGTGAATAACACTGTCTTTATATACAGAAGCTACAGACAGAGAACGGGCAGGTCTTTCATTATGAGAAGCTGTGTCTCTGCAGTGGCGCCAGGCCTAAAGTCCTCATACATGATAACCCTTATGTGCTGGGCATACGAGATACAGACAGTGCCCAGGTACAGTAAACTACAGAAACACTGCTTTTGATTAATATGTCAGTATAAACCCTATGAGGACTTGATGAAACTCTTCTGTTTACAGGAGTTTCAGAAGCACTTATCAAAAGCCAAGCGCATGGTGGTTGTTGGAAATGGGGGAATTGCCTTGGAATTGGTGTAAGTCTCAACAGAGTCAGAGTCAAGTTTTCAATGACGATGAGAATGTTTAAGAGAGATGGGCCACATGATGATAAGCCAACTTATTCTCATTTTTCTTGATTTTCTCATTTTCATATATTGGTCTAAAAGGCACTGTAACAAAAACAGCATGTGTGATTCTGGTAGATTAGAAAATGTTTATGTGAGAGTTAATGATAACTGTTTCTGATTTATTAAACCACGCAAATATTATAGTAAATCCCCCGAAATTCACAAGGGTTACGTACCAAGAGAATGTGGTAAAAAAGCAGTTATATTTTATATGGAAAAGTAGCTGAATGTACGTGAATATTTATGTTACAAAATTAGTTCTTTATATTTTTCTTAATAATTGAGTACTAAAATGCATGAGAAATTAAATATTGTCAGAAAAAAGCCATGAAATCTGAACTGCGACTTTGCGGGGATTTCGGATGCAGTCCCTTTAATTAGAACTTGCTAGCAGTTATATCGTTGCTTAGAAGTTTGAATCTCACAGCAGTGTTCCTCTATTCGGATTCTTATGAGTGTGCTGAAAATTGACACTTCACTAAGATTGAATTTGATTCTTTTAATTTAATTTAGAGATATTATTAAGTATACCTTTAATATACACATGTGACTGGAAGAAGCAATTGAATAGAAACAATATGTTTGAAAATTGCCCTAGAATTCGATAGAAAACAGTGCATTAAATATCGATTGGATCATTTTAAATGATAAAGGCTGCTATATTGCCACTTTCAGACTGAAGCATTATGAAGTCATTTTTTGCTTGTGTATTTTGTTTAATGTGCACATGCATGCCTCAGTTGCACTTAGTATGTCCCCTGATGCTAGTCAGTACCACCTTTATGTGGTTATAGTATTTGATTACACAGACTGCTTCAGTGCAGATATCTGCAGTCTTATGTGCTCACATGGACCCATATGGCTGAATTCATGACTATGCCTGTAAACATTGTTTGCTGGCTGTGTTTGTAGGTATGAAGTGGAGGGCTGTGAAGTGATCTGGGCTATCAAGGATAAGGCTATAGGGAACACGTTTTTTGATGCTGGAGCTTCCCAGTTTCTCATCCCCTCACTGGAGTCAGACAAGCCAGAGAGAGCACTGCCCTGCAAGAGAGCACGCTACACTACTGACAAAGCCACAGACTCAAAAACAGGTACATAGTACACAGACGTCAGTTACAGTTTTTGTTTGTATTTGCTTATGTACAGTGCCCCAGACATGAGCTTCTGTATCCAAACCATAAATGGTATTTTTCTTTAATATTGGTAATTTAGTGAGATTTTGCTCTTTTGGTCCATTAATCAATAACTCTTCACTCTGTGTAGGTTACAGCTGAAGTTTATGTAAAAACTTTAGCTGTAAGGCCCACCTATCTATCACAGCATGTTGCCAAGGCCCACTTGGCCACATTAGATGATTTTAAATAACCAATTGATTTTAGATTTGCGGCCCAATCAAAAGCCTTCGCGGCCCATTAGTGGTCTGCAGCCCAGTGGTTGAGAAACCCGGTTGTAAAGTATTGCTACATACTTGCAATATCACCCACCCCTAGATGACAGTATTGGTTTAATAATTTCTTACTCCATTGTACTTGTTGATTTACGTGATAAAAATAATGTTTATAGTGATAGATCATGCTAATGTATAGTGTTTCCTGTCAGGGTCCAAAGAGCTTGGCAGTGCTTTAGGCCCCGACTGGCATGAAGGCATCAGCCTGAGAGGAACAGAAGAGGTGTGTGCAATTGTTTGTAACAATGTAACACTGTGAGCCATTGTTTTAAATGACACCATTCTGTTGTCAGCTTGTGCAAGACTGAATCATATATTTGGTTCTGGGCCCATTCCTCAAATATTTCTTTCCGTTGCAGGTGTCCCACAGAGTCCACATGGAATATGAGTGTGAGATTGAAGCGATCTACTCTCAAGAAGACTTCATGAAATCCTCGCTTTTTACACAGGAAAATTTGGGTCAGCAAAAAGCCTTCATAAAGTGTTGCCATATTTATCCAAATGACACAGTAGGCATGTAGGCGTGTGTTATTAGAGTCACATGTTATTAGCTGAAGCATCTGCAGTAGCACAATTCTGAGCTACTAAATGTTCAGCACTGGGAACGGAGAGTTTCCACTGTTTATACTCCTCTTTTCTTTTTGATGCACATTTGTGTTCTACAGCTTTTATAAAGATTCACAATAAGTCACTGGTCGCACATTAATGTAAAAATTGCTTAAAAATATAGACACTAAGGACTGATCTATTTTTGGCAAAAAAGTATGCATAATTTATCACAGAAAATATTACATGCAGAATTACATGACAGGCAGAATTAATGTAGAAGTGTAGTATTAATGCTGTGCTATGAACTTTGGACTGAACTCAGTTGTCCTATCTGTTCTCTTTCTTAGGGGTGTGGCCAGTTTATGCTCATTTAACCAATGGCAAGACGTATGGCTGTGACTTCATTGTCAGCGCCACAGGTGTAGTCCCAAACACTGAACCTTTTCTCCATGGCAACGATGTAAGTGTTAAAACAACCTACTCCGTAGAATAACAACATTCTCAGTCATTCTCTGGTTCTGCATTTAACATCTGTTCTGGGGGCAGAAAGGTTCAATATGATTGATACAGTTATCTATAATCTATAATTACAATAGATAATGGGACACACACACCTTCAGTACTCAAATAGTGTTCCCCCAGTATTTTGATTAAAAAGAACTGGAATGCTACATTTTTTTTTTTTTTGCCTGTTCATCACCCCGATCAACAAAAAAAAATCCCATCTCTATTCATGTGTCTTGTACAAAGTATGTGCTACCATGTGTTGCTGGTGTCATGTGATTGATGAAGTTCTAACTAATAGAAGGAACTAGACATTGGGAGAAACTGAGAGAAAAAAAGCAAGATGGTATGTAAAACTTAATTTTTTTTATTAAATTATGATTAGCATTTCTATTGCTTCCTACGAATAGTTTGTACTGGCTGAGGACCATGGTCTCAGGGTCAGTGAGCACATGCAGACATCAGAACCAGATGTGTATGCAGCTGGAGACGTGTGCACTGCAGGCTGGAAGCCCAGCGCACTCTGGCAGCAGGTATAAATAAGCAATTAACAAATGAATGGACATTATTTTAGTATGAAAACGCCTTTTAAATAATATATCAATAATCAATGCTTCATAGCATCTCTATTTGTGAATACAGATCTAAATCCAAATCCATTAATTATGGACATCAAGCTCCAGTGAAAGTCCAGAGTAAATGATGTGTAAGTGTTGAGTGATGACTGTGGCTCCCTCTTGTGGTAGATGCGTTTGTGGACGCAGGCGAGGCAGATGGGCTGGTATGCTGCACGCTGCATTGCGGCCGATGTGTTGGGGGAAACCATTGAGTTGGACTTCTGCTTTGAGCTCTTCTCTCACATAACCAAGTTTTTTAATTACAAGGTAATGCTGTTCTCTTTCTTCCTTATACCTACACATAATTTCCCACATATTTCATGTTTTCACATTCTTCTTTTTTCTGAGTCTTTGTGAAGTTTTCAGGGCTGTCCCAGTCTAATCAGAAATGTCTGATCTGTACATTTAGTGGTAGTCCTAAAAAAAATTAACCGCAATCAAAATCACAATTCGACACAACCTAGTTTTTAAAATAGTTGCAACTGTTTGTAACTACATTTATCCAGTAGATTCATAATACATAAAATTCATTGTAGCCTATATTACCAACACTATTGTCAAATGACAAGAAATGACAGAGTTTGTGAAATGACCATGGATGAGTTAGACATCAAAAGCACCCAAATACCTCTATACAGGACAACACACCCACAACTAACTGGCAGTCTGACTCCTTACGTCCAGTGCTCAAGCTTCAAGCCAGAATATTCTATCCTTCTCGGCCAAAATAGCTGGGTCACACTACACTACAAAAAATACATTTTACTGTGACATAAGCGCTACGCATGCAAGAATTGGCGTATGTGGTATGACAAATGCGCACCAGTTTTCAGTCTTCACTGCGCAGATGTGTACTTAATTTGAGTAGCTTCATACAGGATCTCTAAGTACCACCACTCAGGAAAGGAAAACCTTTAAAAGAAACTTTCTGCACCAATCAAAATTCAGTCAGAGCAGGTCTCATGTCAGCACTTCTTTCACTGCTTGCCCCGCCCCGCTCCCTCGACTTCACGGCCCGCCCCGATACGAGACCCGTTCACTAGTCCAGAGAGGGGTGATCTGAGCAAAACACTTTTTCTCACTCAACAGCCACAAAAACAAGTACAGAAACAGGCTGACCTCAGAAACTCGCCCGAGTGGCTCTGCCAGCATGCAATCCTCATTTAGACCAGTTAGTGGTGAGAAAGCAGACACACCCATCAACATAAAAGATATATACACAAGGACCGCCTAGCGGATAAGGTAAAAAATGTTGTATTTGGGTGCGTACAAATTCATTCATGTAGGTACTCATTAGAGTACTACAGCAAAAAAATTATGTCAACCCCTGTCCCCACCGTTCTGTGACTAATAGCGATTTGTGTTGATGTCCTCCATGTTTGTCCCCCAGGTGGTGCTGTTGGGGAAGTTTAATGCGCAGGGCTTGGGTTTGGATCATGAGCTGCTGGTGCGCTGCACTAAAGGTCAGGAGTATGTGAAGGTCGTGCTGAGCGGAGGCCGCATGGTGGGAGCCATCCTTGTTGGAGAGACAGACTTGGAGGAGACGTTTGAAAACCTCATTCTCAACCAGATGGACTTGTCCTCTTATGGTGAGGAGCTTCTGAACCCAAACATCGACATCGAGGACTACTTTGACTGATGCTGCAGGTTTTGTAGCGTCAAGAATGTTGAGCGACTGCGCCTGTGAGACTTTAACATCATGAGATTTCAATAATTAAATGAAGCTAAAACACTCCCAGAGTGATTCAGTGCAGTATCTTTGTGTATGGGAATGCTATTTAAAAATAGGCAAGCACCTTGTCAGGGGTTTGGAGGGACATCATATGACAAATGCTAGACTTTATAATATATTAACAAGAGCCTTTTAGTCACATAATTAAGAATAATTTAATATCTCTATCTTTTATAAAAAGGAAGACACAGCAAATCCAGTCCTGCTGAACATTTAGCATAATTATGATTTAACACTTGAACTCCATCTACACTATAGGGACAAAAGTATTAGGACATACCTGTTAAATACTGAATTCAGGTTTACCCTTGCTTCCAGTGAAGGACAATCCTAATGCTTTAGCATACCAAAACATTTTGGACAATGCCATGGACACAGATTGGGGAAGGACCTTTTTTATTCCTGCATGACTGTGTCCCACTGCACAAACCAAGGTCCATTAAAGACGTGGTTGGATGAGTTTGGTGTGGAAGAACTTGACTGGGCGCACAGAGCCCCGACCTCAACCCCGTCCAGCACCTTTGAGATGAACTGGAACTGAGATTGCAAGCCAGAGTCATAAAGAATGGGCACAAATTCCAATAGAAACAGTACACAATCTTGTGGAAAGCTGTCCAAGAAGAGTTGAAACTGTTACAGCTGGTAGGAACAAACTCCATATTAAAGTCTACGTGTTTGAATGCAGTGTCATTAATGCGTGACTATAAAGGTTAATAAATAAAAAATGTAATTTAAATTGAAATGAAATGTAATGGTCCGGCACCCCAATACTCTTGTCCATATAGTGTTGCTATCTGATCATCAGATGAAACTGTTTGATTTGCCAAAACTAAATAAACAAAAATTGTTGAAATCTGCACCAATGTCAAGGACAGCCATAAATACTTACCTCGGAGTTCTCCGTTTTTTCCGTGTTCATGTTCACTACTAAAGTTTGTACCTATTATTAGTGCCATCTTTAACACCTGTCACGAAGTTACCTACTGTATTCAAGCAAATACTCAGGATATATCTGGTTCGAGTCAAAGATAGCAAAAATATTTGGGCACATTTCATCATCCACACAGCTGTCATGTATGTTTTCTTTCAGGTCGCCATCAGGTTTGCAAAGGTGACGCTCCCCCTTTTTATATTTTCCAACCGTCACACGGGCAAGAAACATGACTTGTAAAGCATTTTTAACTTTGCAGCTGTACTTATCGGCATAGGATGCATATTTTGCAAAGTAAGTCCCTAAAAAAAAAAAGTAAAAAAAAAGATGTAATCTTATGTGGAAATACAAAGAATTTTAATGAGAGGAAGATTTTTTTTAATACCTACCTTTACCATAAACATGGCCTTTCCTTCTTTGGTCAGAGAGTTTGCAGTCGAAATTGTACTTGCAGATGGTGTCCACATTGTCTCTGTTTGTGCCGTGAAAGAGCCTTTGCTCTTCAATGTGACGTTGTCCCTTTATCCTCATCAGCTGAACTCTTTTCCTGAAGAAAACCCAATACATGAAAACCTCATTAGACATGTATTCACAGATTACATACAAACCAACTATGTAGAAATCATAAATTACATTTATACTGAGAATTAATTTGGATACCTATGATACAACTCCCAGAGGTCCACATTCTGTATTCTGTAAATGTTTCTGATGGGTTTCTGCAGCAGCCCGATTTCTAGAACGTATTTCTCCACTTCCTTGAACTCGTTTGTGTGCACCTTCACATGAATGGCCTAGTGAAGAGTGAAACAGTGTCTGATTTGTTAATTGCTAATATGAAAAACGTTTAAAGCAGAAATGCAGTATTTGCCTTTAACTGATCTGTACAATTTTCTTTGCTATGGTTAAAAGGGTATTGTAATAATATATTATTAATACAAATCATTCCAAATTCATATACAGTACAGGCCAAAGGTTTGGACACACCTTCTCATTCAATGTGTTTTCTTTATTTCCACTATTTACATTGTAGATTCTCACTGAAGGAATCAAAACTATGAATGCACACATGTGGAGTTACGTACTTAACAAAAAAAGGTGAAATAACTGAAAACATGTTTTATATTCCAGTTTCTTCAAAATAGCCACCCTTTGCTCTGATTACTGCTTTGCACACTCTTGGCATTCTCTCGATGAACTTCAAGAGGTTTTCAC
>JBBJLR010069305.1:0-11056 GCA_037577145.1 Brachypetersius gabonensis
ACTGACTTTAAAGCTGTTCGAGTTAAACACACTGACTTTAAAGCTGTTCAAGTTAAACACACACTGACTTTAAAGCTGATGGAGTTAAACTCTCTGTGTTTATTCTGGAGTCACTGAACATGTTGCAGTAAATTACTGTACTGACCTGCTGACTCAAGACCTTTGTGACTTTCGGTGTATCTAAACGTATGTGTGTGTGTGTGTGTGTGTGTGTGTGTGTGTGTGTGTGTGTGTGTGTGTGTGTGTGTGTCCTGAATGTCTGCCAGTACTGCTGACGCTTTGCAATTCGTCTCCGACACTTTGTGAAGAGGAAGAGCTTCAGGCCTTTTAGCAAAACACACACAAACAGACCAGCAAACACACAGGAACCTCACACACACAGACACACAGACACATGCGCGCGCGCACGCACGCACACACACACACACACACACACACACACACACAGACACACACACGCACACACACACATGTTTATGTATGTGATGTATGTGCTGTTGCTGTATTTATCTTGGTAATTACAAATAAATACAAAAACACTCAAAAGTCTCTTTAAATTAATATTTATTATTATAATTTTCATTTAGGTAAAATGTTCAGTATAATGTTCAACATATTATGTATGTTGTTCAGTATAATGTTCAGTATGTTGTTCAGTATAATGTTCAGTATAGTGGTCAGTATGTTGTTCAGTATATTGTTCAGTATAATGTTCAGTATAATGTTCAGTATAGTGTTCAGTTTGTTAGGCGGTTATTCTGAAAGTGTGTAATCCTGCATGTCTCCTGCGTGTCTGCAGCTGATCAGTGATGGCAGTGTTTGTGCCGAGGCGCTGTGGGACCACGTCACCATGGACGACCAGGAGCTGGGCTTCAAGGCCGGAGACGTCATTGAAGTAGTGGACGCCACCAATAAGGAGTGGTGGTGGGGACGCGTGCTGGACAGCGAGGGCTGGTTCCCCGCGAGCTTTGTCCGGGTAAGACTCAACCACACTCTGTTTTCTGGGCGGGGGGGGGGGGGGGCTGGGTCCTGGAGGCCCGGTGTTCAGAACAGTGTGGCAGCTCCTCCTCAGACACACTCAGTAACCAAATAACAGACGAGAAGATCCAGGTGTGTCTGAGCAGGTAGACCATCTGTTTATTTTTTAGTTGTAAAGTGTACTTTTATTTGATCTGTTGTGTTGTTTAGCTTTGGTTCTATTGTTTTGCGAATGTGGGACTAATAAAGGTTTATCTAATCTTATCGAGTTGATGTAAAACGTGGCACAGGCGAGAGGGTGGAATGGTCATTTTTAAAATACTGTAAGGCTGTATGATAAGTTACACGCTCAAACCAAGTGTCTTTCATAAACAAAAAGTTTGATAAGTGAATGAAATTTCTGAACCACTGTTTATGTTTATTTTGCAAAAAATAAAAGGTTTTCAGCAGAATAGTAACTGTCTGTCAGTAAAGGAGAAAATGGGAAGTAGGATCTTACAGGCTATTATTCCCTGATAGTAGAAACAGTGGCAATGTCCCCCTCAGTGTCCACAGTGGTCCTTTAGGTCCAGTTTGTCTCTCTGGGTGGGCAGGGTGGTCCTCCCTCTCCCCATCACTCAGTATAACTGTCCTCTCTCTCTCTCTCTGGGTGGGTAGGGTGGTCCTCCCTCTCCCCATCACTCAGTATAACTGTCCCCTCTCTCTCTGGGTGGAGCATCTGATGTAACACAGTTAGCATTTTCCTACTAGCATGCTGAGCCTGTCCTTCACCCTCTCAGTGTTTGTGGTAATGCATGATTGAGGGAGTGGAAGCTAGTGAGTGAGATTGGAGACTAAATAGGGCAGAAATTTGGGAACCCATGCCTGGGCTGTGTTTTATCAGAACCAGGCAGAACATCAGTTTGGTATTTTAATGGTAGGGGAAACACTGATGAACACTCAAGACCAGACAACCCTATGAAAGCCTGGACAAGTCAATGTCAGAAACCACATGATGTGTGATGATGTAAGTAATAATATTGTTACATTTTATGATTAAATTATCTTTGTTCACAGTTACGTGTGAACCAGGATGAGCCGATGGATGATTATCTGGCGCAGTTGGAGGGAGCTCCAGAGGGTGGCGCTGGTGTGTGTCACTCGCTGGGACCTGGCCTGCCCTGCAAAGAGCAGATGAGGGCAAACGTCATCAACGAGATCATGAGTACTGAGCGGGACTACATCAAACACCTGAAGGACATCTGTGAGGTCAGAACATGTCCTTCTCCTTAAAACGTCTTACAGAACCAGTGCTTTAATTACTGATGAGACCTGGAGAACCCAAATTATTGCAGAACTGCTTTGAATAAATAGCGAATAAATATCCCAGTCTAAATGAAGTACCCTGTGAGTTTACACTGATACAAAGAGCTAAAAAATAGAAAAAACTCATATTATAAACACAGATAATAATGTCTAACGTCACTTCAGCAGGAGTTCCAGTACGGTTTACACCATGATTGCTCTTGAATTTTAGGGCTACATCAAACAGTGCCGCAAACGGACCGACATGTTCACGGAGGAGCAGCTCCGAACGATCTTCGGAAACATCGACGAGCTCTACCGCTTCCAGAAGAAGTTTCTGAAAGCTCTGGAGAAGAAGTTCAACAAAGAACATCCCCACCTGAGTGAGATCGGCTCCTGCTTCCTGGAGAATGTGAGGACTTTACTTTCAGTTTGTAGACGCTTTGATCCAAAGCGACTTACTCAACCTGGGGGCCAAAGTGTAAAGCAAAATGTTGTCATACGTGAACAAACCTCAGCACATGGTGTGAACAGTGTTCCTCTGCATTTAACCTATGAAACCCATTAAACCCATTTAACTAAATGAATCAGTGGTGTGGGGATGGTCCCTTGTTCAAGGGTACCTCACTGGTGCCACTAGTAGTCCTGGGATTCAAACGCATAGCCTTTTAGTCAAATCCCTAACCACTAGGCCACCAACTGCCCCACAGTTTTACCACGCAGTTCTATGGCAGCCCCTTAAAACATATTTACCTTTGGCCCCAGGCCACGTTTTATATTTTTAACTGTAAATAAACAATATTTCTGAAAAGTGTGTACCAAGAACATCAACACCTCGCTTAACCAGGGGCGCCAATACTTTTGCACTGGACAGTGTGTGTAAGACCAGCTGTCACTGGAATCTGTGGATCAGGTCTTGATGTTCGAATTACAAAATTAAACCAGAACTCAAACAGAAAGAAGTTTCCTCATCTTGGTGTTTTCTTCTACTTGACTGTCCTCCAGCAAACGGACTTCCAGATCTACTCGGAATACTGCAACAACCACCCCAACGCCTGCCTGCAGCTCTCCAAGCTCATGAAGATCAAGAAGTACGTGTTCTTCTTCGAGGCCTGCCGCCTGCTGCAGAAGATGATCGACATTTCGCTGGACGGCTTCCTCCTCACGCCTGTCCAGAAGATCTGCAAGTATCCGCTGCAGCTGGCCGAACTGCTCAAGTACACCAACCCCCAGCACAGGTACCAGACCTGACCCGGGATCAGTCGCTTTATCACATCCAGTGTTTATCCAGAGAGCAGAAACACTACAGACCCCACAGTAAACAAATAGCACAGTAAACAAACACCACAATAAACAAACACCACAACTCACAGTAAACAAACAGCACAGTAAACAAACACCACAACTCACAGTAAACAAACAGCACAGTAAACAAACACCACAACTCACAGTAAACAAACACCACAGTAAAAAAACACCACAACTCACAATAAACAAACAGCACAGTAAACAAACAACACAATAAACAAACACCACAACTCACAGTAAACAAACACCACAGTAAAAAAAACACCACAACTCACAAAAAATAAGTCACATTTGATGTAATGGTCAGGCGTCTTATATGTTGGCTGGTTTTTGCAGGGTCGGGTGTCCAATTACTTTTGTTAGCTCAATGCTTTTGTAAACTTTTGTAAGCTCAATGCTTGCACTACTTCGGTGAAAGTGGTGAAAGTGAGCTCTTTATCTCTTTGCCTTTTCTATTTACGTGTTGACCAAATTGACCTAATTAAAATCCATTAATAAACACATGCTGGTCCGTTTATGTCTTACAATGAAGTGTGTCCACTCTGTTAATTGGACAGTCTTGGTGGTGCTGCAGCACTGACTGATCTCCTGGTGTTTCAGGGACTATAAGGACGTGGAGGCCGCTCTGAACGCCATGAAGAACGTGGCCAGACTGATCAACGAGAGGAAGCGTCGCCTGGAGAACATCGACAAGATCGCCCAGTGGCAGAGCTCCATCGAGGACTGGGAGGTAGAGTCAGATTTCCTCACGGTTTCTGCAGATCCAGCTTTCAGCATCTCAGACTGAGACCTTCTGTTCCTCCGCAGGGCGAGGACGTCCTCAGCAGGAGCTCTGACCTGATCTTCTCAGGAGACCTCACCAAGATCTCACAGCCTCAGGCTAAAGGCCAGCAGCGAATGTTCTTCCTCTTCGACCACCAGCTGGTCTTCTGCAAGAAGGTCAGTACTGGGACCAGTTGCTTTGGTCACACAAGCGACAAAGGAGGGAGAACCTTGTCGCTGGCGGGGCTTCTAGCTTGTGGTTGCAAAATTATAGAACCAAACAAAATTTTTGGCCCACACAGTGCTTTATGTAGAACTGGTTCTAAACTGGTCCTAAACTAGTCCTAAACTGGTATTAAACTGGTCCTAAACTGGTATTAAACTGGTCCTAAACTGGTATTAAACTGGTCCTAATTTGGTATTAAACTGGTCCTAAACTGGTATTAAACTGGTCCTAATCTGGTTCTAATCTGGTTCTAAACTGGTCCTGGTTCCTGTCTGGTTCCTGCTGAACTCTGGAGAGTCTCCTGTTCAGACGTGGCTGCTGTGGGTGTTAGTACTTTCTCACACAGCTGCGTTTCCAGACGGTTGATGCTGGATTGGATCAGTGAAGGATGAAGCGCCGCTCTGTTGATCAGAACATTTGTAGTGACGCTCCTCCCTCATTATAGAAACACAAACTCAGGACACAGTTTAGATCCTTATTTCTCCAAAACACCTCAAAACTCCTGCAGCTTCTCAGGAGACTGTATTCTCTGACCAGATTGTGGAGAGTGGATCAATAAAAGTATTGATACGGATCGGTATCTGTATCGGTATTGGTATTGGTCAGTAGTATCAGTATTAGTACAGATCCCATAGAAGAACAATCCAGTTTACATGTTTCACTGGAGCAAACAGAGAAAGGCTTCCTTGTGCGTCTCATAAACTGAGGCAGCATCTCAAACCCTGAGAGTAAACTGGAGTGGGATAATGGGTGTCTCCCAGTTTGTGACATCACTGGAGCTCAGTATTATTTCACTCCTGTAGTCCTGAGGTGTGATCAGACTCTGAATGGGTTTGGAAAGCTGTAGATTTGCTTAGTTCTTCATGAAAGTCGTTGCTCTACTTGAGTTCTCCGCTCTCGTCTGGCCTCCAGGATCTGTTGCGGCGGGACATTCTGTACTACAAGGGTCGCCTGGACATGGACGAGATGGAGGTAGTGGACGTGGAGGACGGTAAGGATAAAGACCTGAATGTGGGCGTGAAGAACGCGCTGAAGCTCGTGTCCCCGGGCCGAGACGAGGTCCACCTGCTCTGCGCCAAGAAACCGGAGCTGAAGCAGCGCTGGCTCCGAGCCTTTAGGGACGAGAGGGAGCAGGTCCAGCACGACCTGGAGACGGGTGAGACCTATAGAACCCTACAGTCCCGTCTGGGCCTCAGAGCAGTACAAGAACAGGCCATCGCGCCCCCTACACTTCCTGAAGTGTATTACTGAAACTGTAGATCATATAAGCATTATTAAGCTTTACAGGCCTTTAGGACGAATCAATAGAAGTTATATCACCCCCTAGGCTTCCTGAAGTATATTACAGATCATCAGCATGACCATGTAGATAATATGAACATTATAGATCGTTATAGAGTGCTTTTTAAATGACATCAAAAGCCTTATCGCCCTCTACCCTTCCTGTGGGGGATTACAGTCTGTCAGAAAAAGCCATTGCATCATTTGAACCTTGTAGAACATTATAGAGTGCTTTATAATTTAAACAATTGAAGCCAAATCAGCCCTTATGCTTCTTAAAGTATGCTTCTCAGAATGACAGTATGGATCATATGAGCATTATAAAGCTTTACAGGCATTGCTTTAATGAAACAATAGAAGCTATATCGCCCCCTATGCTTGCTGAAGTGTATTACCATCTGTCAGCATGACCACATGGATCATATGAAAATAATGGAATATTGTTTTAAATACATTTTAATGAACTTATAAGTAAACAATATTTAAATATAAGTAAACAATAGAACTATGTGTCAATGTTTTTCAATGACCACATCACAGATGAAGTCAGTTAGAATTTTTAATTGTCTTCCTCCAGGGTTTTCCATCACTGAAGGCCAGAAGAAGCAGGCAATGCAGAACGCGTCCAGAAGCCACCCTGCCGGGAAGCCCAAAGGTAACTATAGGGGGGGTTTGACTGCTGCACTGTTCTGTTCCAGCACCTTCTCATCGATTCTCGGTCTGGATTGTGTTTGTTTGTCACCATCGCTCCTCTCCTTCACTTCAGCCCTGCAGCACCTGCTGGCACCCCAAGCTCCTCCACTTCTCCGCTGTAAAAGCTCCAAGTGCCTACATTTCCCAGAATCCCCAGCCAGGGCGCCCCTTGTCTCTCCGCTCCTGCCCGACACTCCTCGGTTCAGGCTGGGCTGGGGCGTTACAGCGCCCCCTGGAGTCCTGCGTAGGGCTTTTTCCTGGGTGTCCTCCCAGAACAGAGAGCTCCAGTAGACCGGGGTAACAAACCAGGGGCAGAAAACAGTCCAGCGTCTGGAGACTTTTATTCTGAATTTCAGTTATTTATATATAGACATACATATAAGACCTGTGTAAATAAAATCTGTATGTAGAATTATATATCTATGTACAGTACTGTGCAAATAGTTTGAAGTCTTTTCTATCAGCAGTGGCTTCTTTCTGCAGCAAAAACAGCTGAATATTAGAATAAATGCAAACAAACATGCAGTAAAAAGTATCAAGATTTCTTTTTTTAAAAAGTAGTGGATATTCTGTGAGCTGTTAGAAGAACAGGTTTGGATCCAGGTTTCTGCTCAGGGCCTCCAGTCACTGGGTGAATGAATAAAATTCCATAATCAACACCTGGTTTAATCTCCTGCAGTAAAAAGAGCCAAACCAGGGATTTGATGGAGCTGCAGGTAAAACTGGGCTTTCATGAGGAAAGAGGTCTGGAAATGGTTCAGTGAACACTCTGCAGCACATAAAACCACCATTTACTGTATTAATGTTGTTAGTATTTGTTGTAAGAGTTTTAACACTTAACACCACTACCCAGCAGTAAACAGCTTTTAAGCAGCTTTTTCTCAGGGGACTAAGACTTTTGCACAGTACTGTATATATAGAAAGCGATAGATAGACAGACAGACAGACAAATAAGTAATAGTGATAATAGATTGGGTATAATTATGTAACACTCAGCTTTATGTTTATCGAAGTGTCCATTAATAATATAAATATATATATATATCTATATATATATATATATTTATTTCTTTTTTATTTCTTTTTTTTTTTTTTATTAGTTTAACAGCTTATTTGGGCCCATAGGCTTGAATGGGTAACTCTACCTTTAAAAGGTTAATAATTTACCATGATTGAAATTATTAATAGCTCCAGTTATTATGACAAATTATGGTCAGTTAAAATGATTTTGTAATATTATTATAAAATATCATTCTTTATTCATTCTTAAAATCATAATATTTTGTATTTTAGTTTATACACTTTCTTTTAATAACAGGCGTCTCAAAGACGTTGTTCTGTCAGACGGACAAGTCTGCACTTTTATTTGCTTTCTCTTTAGTTGTTTTAGATTTAGGACAGAAAAACAGAAGAAATCTGAAGATTCTGTTTGATGTTAGGTTATGAATTAAAAGTCTCCAAACGTTTGACAAGTCGTGGATTTTACTTAACATTTACTTATAATTACTTCCATCCGTCACTCGGGACTCATTCACTGACTTTCCATGCGTCCGTCTGTCTGTCCACTCATCCATCCATCGCATCTACTCAAGCTGCTGTGGCTCCTGGGGTTTAGTGCTGTCACTATTGATTATATTGGTAATGATCAATTTTTTACTTGATCAAAACAGTCACATGCACCCAATTCATGACAGCAACAATTCAGTTCTTATGAAACTACAGTCACAAACGCATGAATAGGATCCTGCTGGTGTGGGTTTCCTACCTTACAGTGATGCACGTGGGAGATTTGTGTTGTAATGGCGCCCCCTTGTGGAGGATGTTCACACTGAACTGTAATTTCTTTAACATTTTAAAATCATTTTATTGATTTTAATCCAGGAATCATGACAGCCCTAGTGGGTATAAATAACACATTTCTAACATAATTAAGATTAATATGTAGAAAATAACAAATAAAATAATTGTGTAATAAAAACTACTGACAGCTTTACAGGTAAAACCTGTAAACAATAACTTACTCCTAAAACTAAAGGTTTCTAAACTAATGAACAAAAAAGTTCAGATTTTTTAACATGTACAGATGTTTCTCTCACGTTTGACAACTGAAGTTTGACTCTTTAGCTTTAGCACTAGAGATACTAGGCTAATGTTGCTAATATGTAATGGAAGCCTATTAGTTAGCGTCTTGTAAAATCATCATAGTGTAAAAACCGATGTGGTTTTTGGTTCTGTATGACTCACTGTTATCTAGAAACTGGACTGAAGTGCTACATGGTCTAAATGGTGGGGTATTAGCTTCTATAATCTGCTTTAGTGTTTGTGTACTATTGGAGCGTGCGATGATGCCAACTGGTGGGATATGAGCTTCCATTACTTTACAGCCAATTTAGCCTCATAGTGGTGACATAAAACCACACAAACTAACAAACCATCAAACGCATCCTATTCAATCCATTGAAGTCTAAATAATAGTAAAATCTCATCTTGTGTTTTGGACCACAATTGCAAAATTAGGTAAGTCTTACCCTCATGCAAATTTTTGGACTGTCCTCAGTTTTCTTTAATTTCCTAACCAACACAGGTATATCTTACAAATAGGTTTTTCTTAAAAACGTTTTTGAAAAATGAATTTTGTAAATGGCCATGAACTGGTTATGACATAAAACCACATGCACAATTTTCAGAAAATACACATTTTTTATTCTGAAAATTAAAAAAAATAATCAAAACACAGCCCAAACAATACATTTCAATCAAAATTAAAGCAACATTTCACCTCGTGTTTTGGACCAAAATTGCAATGCTAATTTTTGGACCGTCCTCAGATTTCCTTAATTTACTAGCCAATACATGTAAATCACATAGAAAGTGCGTCCACATGAGGTTTTTCATTAAAATATCGCAAAATTGTTGGAAAAATGAACTTTGTAAATGGCCATGAAGAGGTTGTGACATAATACTACAATGCAGTCAAAATTGAATGTTTTTCTTTAAGTTATTGCAAAATGAAAGTAAAACCTCACGTTTTGTTTTGGAGCAAAATTGCAACAAAAAAAAACCCCCGCTAATGCACTACCTAAAGCTAAAGGAGGAACTGGTAAGAATTTTCTTGACCTCTTTCAGTTAGCATTACGCTAATTGGTGGGATGTGAGCTTCCATTACTTTTTTAGCCACTTTAGCCTCATACCTCCAGTGCTAAAGCTAAAGTAGGAATGAGTTGGGTGTTTCAGTAAATTCTCACTGTGATTTGTGACCTCTTTGTTTCCCTGCAGCCGTGACGAGGCCGTACTACGACCTGCTATTGCGCCAGAAGCACCCGGCGCTGCCCCAGCAGCAGGTCATCATGCTGGCCGAGCCCAAGCGCAAGACCAACTTCTGGCACAACATCGGACGCTTGACGCCGTTCAAAAAATGAGGGACTCCGTCCGGAGACTCGCGCTTGTGCCTGAATCCGTGTTTCTATCCTCTTTTCTTAAACATAACTCTTTTTTTCCAATCGAGAAAGCACTTTATGGGTTGAACGCGATACAATCTCCTGGAGCCTCGGCGCCGGGGCCCGTCCTCGCTTCTCCTCGGGACAGCGGCTCGTCCTGCTGCAGCTGCAACGGCCTAAACTGCACTAACGTGAACAAAAAATCGCTGCCAGCCATTGCGCTTCGGTCTAGATAAACTCCAAACAGACGCCGATAAAGAACATCACTCACATTTTATTATTTATTTTCAGCTCTCCAGTTCGCCACTGTGCCCAACAGACCTGCGCTCTTGTGTAATTGAATACTCTGTGATGTTTTAAAGGTTCTCCTCGCGGGTCCTGCTCCTCCTGCTCTGGCCGGGACCGACTCGTTACTGTAACTTTGGGGTTTTTTTTGGATTTGTCAGGTGAACTCTGCTGGTTTTCATGCTCCTTTGTGTACACGGCTCTCCAAAACTTCCCAAATATTTCTGCTCTTGGTGATTTCAAGCATCGCTCCTCATTCGGCCTCCTGCCTGCCTGACCCGGCCCGACCTGAACCAGCCCTCTCCGGGATGAACTTCACTCCTGAACGTCGGACGTGTTGGTGGTGTGTGTGTGTGTAGGGGGTGGGGGGTTGGTTGCATGAATTGCTGTGAAACTGGACTTTACTGGACATTTTCAACCCAAACCAAATGTCTGAATACTCTGAAAACTAACTAAGAATAAACGAGAGAACGTTTGACACGTGTGTCCGCAGCTCAGTGGAAAAGAGGCTCTTTCACACCTTTCAGTAACACAAACACAGACCTTCAGCTTAGTCTTCAGCTTAGGCTACACGTAATGAAGCGATAACACAGGCCACACTTTTCTAAACCAGTTTTTCATGCTGATTTCAGATCTGCTTTCAGTTTCTTCTACTCACACCACCTTTTTGAATTATGAATAATATTAGATCTGAAATAGACTTGCATGCGGTTTTTATTAAAGCCCAGCACCAATCAAGAACTGTTTCAATATTTTCAGAGTGAAGTCAGACAGGCCACACTGTGGCATAGATATAATGATC
>JBBJLR010069315.1:0-11056 GCA_037577145.1 Brachypetersius gabonensis
TCTCTCTCTCTCTCTCTCTCTCTCTCTCTCTCTCTCTCTCTCTCTCTCTCTCTCTCTCACTCTGTCTCTCTCTCTCTATGTATACACAAGTCCAACCATGGCCCTGCTGTGTCATTACAACCTTGTTCATGACTATAAAAAATGTGGAGCTGGGTAGTTTAGTTATGCTCTGTGAAAAGGCTCGCCCTGATTGGCTGGTAGAAAGTCAGACAAAAATCCAAAGACAAAAATTTTAACCATTGGCCATCTGAAATCATATATTATATACCAATACATTAATATTACTAATTATATATGCTAAACAAAACTTAAATGAATAAAATACAGTAAATAGTGATTTTGTGTTCAGTATATCAGTGTGTTTCATGATATAGTCTCAGAAACCTGGCTTGACTCCATTAAATTAAATCCTTCATTAAATGAAATTTTAAAAATGGCTTTAAACAATTCACATAGGGGCTAAAACTTTTGCATAGTATTGTATAGATGTATATTTATATTCTCCCCAATTATGTAATGTCTGATTCCACCCACTAGCTGGACCTTCTCCAGTCACACAATATCACCAACACTCGGAGAGGGAGGGCTTGAAAGCTGGCATGTGCTTCCAACAAGTCACACAGTGCTCAAACTGCTGCTAACGCTACATCATTAGACAGCTCAATATGAGTAGAAGCTCAATATGAGTAGAATGCTAGCTGCCAATTCTGTTACATCAACTAACAGACACCCACACTGCAATGAGGGGAGGGGTAGGGCCATCCTAGAGACCAAAGCCAGTTGTGCTCTCAAAGAAAACTTACTTCCCAACCCGTATTTATTTATATGCTGTACTTTCTTTTAATCCTTTTGCTGTTATGTGCTATTTTTGCACAATTATTTCTTGCTGTCTACCTCAATCTTTGCATTCCTTTGCATTTTTTGCACACTTAGCTCTATGGCTAGAATACTGTATCTGTTATAATACAGCAGGGCTGTTACTGCTCCTGTTGGCTGCACTGGGTGTCATCCTGTCCTGTAAATTATTGTTCTGTTTCTCGTGTTTTTTGCAATCTGTGTAGTCCTGTCCTGCATTTGTGTAGTGTTTTGGAGTTCTCTTTTTTTATATTGTTTCTGTTTTTGTTCTTAATGTTGCACTAATGTCCTGGAGGAGTGTTGTTTTATTTCTCTGTGCACTAGGGCATGAATGACTTTAGATTTTTTCAGATCGACTTATCTGCTGGGCAAGTTAAGTCGACAAGTCACATGATGATGTTACGGTAGTGGATGAACACAATGTCCAACAATGAGCAACTTTTATTAAAGTTCTCTGTAATATTAGCCAAAGGTCTCACATATTTAACGATGAAATTAACAAGCTGGTCTGTGATCTGCCGTCAGTCAGAGGCTTTTTTGTGAAGCTACTCAGCTTCTCTGGACTGGACGATTCTCTGCAGTGCAGCATCACCCATGTTAGCAAGAGGATGCCGTTTCAGATGCCGTGCAGAAAGCTGGTACTTTTTTTGTACTTTACTTTGTACTATATTAACACCGACTTGCAGGTATTTCCACATGTGATGCGTGTCTCCTACTGCCTCTGCTGCATGTCTCTCGTCTTGATGTGGTCGGGTTTAGATTCCCCTCGCGCCCCTTTTATGAAATGACTATAATAATTGGTTAAGTCTAGGAATGTATGTTAGCATAAGCCAATCAGAGGCAGAGCTTGCTTTGTGTACACAAATGCGCACAGAGAAAGGAAAAAACACGCGACTTGTCTCTCAGGGGTTTTTGACTTGTTCCTCTGACATCGACGCGTCGACAAAAATACTTTTCTGTTAATGCCCTACTGTACACTGTGTGTGTATATGGTTGAAATGACAATAAACACCTACTTGATTTGACTTGAACCTTTGTAGATGGATAGCTGTGGTATCAGCAGGGACTGAACATGCACTTTCTCAATAAAAATAACATCTGATGATGATGGAGCTCTCACTGATCAACAATATTAGATAAAAAAACATGTTTTTCTATCATTTTTATTCAATAAACATGTGAGTACCGGTGAAAAAAGTGATTATCCTCCCAGCTGGAGCCATCCAGGCTGCAGTGCAGTTCTTTTCTTCTGGGAGAATCCAGACCACTTCTGGGAAATGAATAACATGAAGAAGCACTTGAAGAAACTAAGGTACTTTTGTAAAGCCTCCCCTCAGGCCTCGACTCTCGAAGCTTACTGCATTTTAAGCTCATCGCTTATGAGATTTGAGACATTCAGTATTAATGTTTCTTCAAGAGCGGCTGCGTACGCGAGATTTTATTAAAGAGCTGTTAAGTCAGGTGAGGCCAAAGGGACGAGAGAGTCTGAGCATGAACAGTCATTAAACATCGTGCAGCTGTTCTCATTCGCTCTGATCACAAGCGTCGAGGAAAATGAATGTTCTGCAGCCTCATGTGTGCAAATATCTGCTGTACATGGTGTTCAAGCTGTTTGGGCCGTTTATTTGTTTACCGTGTGGCACGTTCACATACGTTCTGTACTTTCTCACCCCTTTGATGCTTTACTCTGCCAGGGCAACCAGATGTGGCCTGCTGTGCTTTTATTACACTCCAGATGTGTAAACCAGCGGATTCACCCAGGAACAGAGAGAGAGAGCGAGAGAGAGAGGAGTGGGGGTTGAGAAAGATCTGGAGAAATCAGAAAGAGAGTCTGTAAATGAGGGAAAGAGAGAAAAAAAGGAGACAGCGAGGGAGCGTGAGGGAGAGGGAGTGAAAGAGAGAAAAACATTTTTTTCAGATGTACAGAGCAGGAATGCTAATACGGTTTATGTAAGGAATATAATAATAATAAAAATCATCATCATCACCATTATCTTCTACAACGAAGTTCTAATAAAAGAATACCTGGAATGAAATTATAATATTAATATCCAGAATATAGTTTAAATACAGTAAGTAAAAAAAGATTAATTTTAATATTTGTATAATCGCAAATTGTTTATAATTGATTTTTTATCAGTTAACTTAATACTCAGTATATTAATACTTAATATTAATATTAATACATGACATATATCATATTTCATGTTTATATATTATTGTGCTTAATGTAATGATATAAAGTGCAGTAACGATTGGTTGAAAATCGTTTCTCCCTCCAACATGCCTTGATCTCCATTCCACTGACCGCTTGTTGCCTAGCAACAATCTTTGCTTTTCTTTAAGCTGCTGGGACTTGCAGATAGTAATAACCTACATTTAAAGAGCCGATATCCCACATTTTATAGTATTTTATTTTTCCCCTTAGATCCTTTTATAACACCTGTTTCAGAATTATATACAAAAACAGGCATGATTTGATCCAACATGAACATTTCCGTCCTCTCTTTATCTATTAGAATTAATCTGCCTGTGTTTGTTACTGTACCTTTAAGACTGGTGTATGCAAATCACCTCTGCTCTGATTGGTTTCTGTGTTTTATGCCTCATTCAAAAAGATACTGGACTGAAACAAACTAGCCATGAATAGACAAAACTGTAATAAAGGGGACTGTAATACCACCACTGGGTCTCTGAGCAAGACTCTTAACCCCAAGTTGCTCCAGGGAGACTGTCCCCTGTAGTTAGGGAACGGAAGTCGCTTTGGATAAAAGCGCCTGCTAAATGCCGTAAATGTATATGAAAATGCGTAATTTTTATCACATAACAAGCTAATTCAAAGGGGGACTGTTTTTGCATATGTAAATTACATTTGTTCTGGTTGATGAGCCTGAAACAAACGTTACAAAATAATCACAAATGTCTGGAGCTAATCTGCCATAGAGATGAATGGGTGAATTTATGCAAATGTGTCTGTTTTTGTGACAATTCAAAGATTTGTTCAGCTTTATTACCAAATATGGGTTATATGGACTAAGCAATGAATAGGTTTTGAATATTTAACATTATTGAAAGCCTATATTAGTTTTTATTTAAAAAACACTGTTTTACATGATGTGGGCCCTTTAAAACAAAATATAAAAAGTATAAAATCTGTAGAGGTAGTGTGAACACAATTACTTTGGCTTTTTGGTCATAGTTGACTATCCAGCTTTGATTATATTTCCTGGTTCTGTTGCTATAATGTAAATGTGATAGAAGTAATGTTTGTCATAATATATGAACATACGAAAATGAATATTTTGAACAGTATTTTTTTTGGATGTGTGGAAGATTTTGCTGGATCACTGTCACACACTGACTCGGGGACAGTGGAAGATGAGTGTGTGTGGTTGTTGTTGTGTGTGTGGGCTTTGTTGTTGGGGGATGGGTTTGTGTGTGTGTGTGTGTGTGTGTTGTTGAGGACATTATGTTCTGTATTTCATTTCACAAGCACTGTCTTTAGTCTGCTTTCCACCACAGCTTCAGAAACATTTTTCCTTTTTTTAAACTGGTTTTTATAGTAGTGTGCAAAACCTTTGACATCTATTCAAACTCTTTAAAGCTATTTTTCTCAGTGTGTGATAAAGTGTCTTTCTGCCAGCAAAGTGAACATTAGATTAAATTCAAACAAACTAGAAAGCACTTTCTTTACTATTGTGTGAGCTGGTGAGGAGAACACAGGTTCCTCATCGGTTCCTCCTGCTGTTGTTTGGATTGTGAAACTCCATCAGCAGCTCCTGATTTAGTTTAATGAAGGACTGTTCGAGTCAAACCAGGATTCTGATGGAAACTATAGTATACAATAATACTGGACTTGCACAAGAACTCACTGATATACTGAACATAAAATCACTGTTTTGTGTGGAATGTTGTATTTATCTTTGACAGATTTATTCAGTATATTTAGTAATACTAATGTTTTTAAATATTACTTTCACAGGAGCCTAAGACTTTTACACAGTACTGTTTTTCAAATGACTGTCTGGGAAGAAAAATCTAATTTAAATCTAAGTCAAAATACACAAAACGTTTTGGAGCTTGTACACCATCCATTAACAGAATCATTTATGTTTGATCTGCCTAAAACAGACATAATTCAGCGTGACAAACGTTTCAGTCTTGCTTTACCCATTAGATTTACAACGACTGTTTGTACATATTAAGTTAAATAACATCTGTTCTGATTGCCTGCACTGTATTAACACTCCTCATAACATGAGTGGGTGGAGTTAAAGTCCTGTGGGAGGAATATGTGGATATATGGGTTTGTGTTTGTGACATCATAAGAAAGTGAAGTCATTTCTTTTTCCATTTATGAACAGCAGAGTGAACGTTAACTTAAAAGTTTTAAAAAACAAAAACACAAAATCTGCTTTTTAACTAATATCAAATAGACTTGATTATGTGGTTCGGACACTGTCTGACATACTGGAGTCCGTTAAAATAGATGAAAAAACATGTTTCTCTCTTCATCTATATATGTTTTTATATATTGATCAAGAGTGAGAGAGAGAAAGAAAGAAGATGCAGTTTGTGGGTGGTGCTTCATAGCCCAGGACTGTGTGCTGGCTATGATACACCACCCACAACTTAAATTTTAGTCAGGGCTGTTGTATCTAACCTCTCTTAATGATGTTGTAAGAGTTTTATTTGAGTTTTATTTGATACAGAAGTATTAAGATCTTGTTAAGGCCAATGGAAAATTGTCCAATCAGTACTGTTTTATGTGTGGTAAAGGGTAAAGGTGGCTCTTATCCTGAGTGACGTACAGTCATTAGTTACAGGGACAGTCTCTCTGGAGCAACTGAAGGTTAAGTGTCTTGCTCAAGGACACAATGGTAGAAAGTAGGGGGGTTTGAACCTGCAACTTTGTGGGCATCAGGTTCACAGGCAAGTGTTTTAGCTGCTGTTTTTCCCAGTATGTAAAATACAAATAAGTAGTAATAAATGGAAACTGTACACTGAAAAGTATTTTTAAAAAATATTTAAATTAGCTTCCTGTAAACTGCACTCATCACAATGTGTAATTAATTTCATTTTTTTGCGTATTTTTTTGTATAAAAACGTACAGCTGAAATAAATAGCTTTACTGCGTCGGTGTGTTTTGTGAAGGTTTCACAACCTTCTTCGCCCATCAACAACGCCGCAAATGTGACACAGTGTTCGGCTACATAACCCAACCCCATTTTCTCTTGGCATTTAACTCGCGCACCGTGCACTTAATCCCACCGCGAGCGCCCGTGAGCGAGCTGGCATTTCTGCTGATGCTTTTCCCTTTGGCCTTCATCAAAATACGAGCTGTATCAGAAAATTCTGTTCTGAGGGAGTTTATTGGAACCCAGACATGATACAGTCTGAGTCCAGATAGCAGACCTGCAGTTTATTGAGAATTAGTTTGGAAAGCAAAGCCGGAGTTGTTTTTTCTGATAATGTAAGGAGGGGTCTGGTCTAATGTCCTTGCTGCTGTGCACTGCTAATTGATTGCCTGTAGAAGTTGCTGTTTTTGCAGCATATACAAAAAATTATTTCAGAATCCTAACTCAGGATTCGCCTTTTTATAGTAGCCCATTGTTATTCACATTCATCGTGCTTTAGGACTAGAATAAAACCATTACTAGAATAAAACCATTATTAAATCAGGAAGCATAAAAATAATAGGAAATTAAAAAAAATAATAATAAAGAATGCATGGAAAATCTATAACAGAAGTGCCACAGGACCCACAAATGGGAAATTTGCTTGGTCATGGCAGAAAGAAAAAGAAAATTAAAAATGAAGAAAAACAATAGAATAGAATTAAATAACAGTACAGGTTAAAATGTTCAAATGTACAGTCTAAAAATGTACAGTATAAAATCTAGGAATATAAATATGAACATCTGTATTGTAAAAATATACATATATGTATGTAAACTGTAGGTAAGACTAAATGTCGACTTGGTTTTGCACATGTACACATTGAGTATACAGTATATACAGAGTGGATGTATGAGTAAAAATGAGAACACTGTAGATACACACAGACACAAAAGTAGTTGGAAAAGAATGGTGCAGGAGAATTATACACTTTCAGTTCATACCACATTTGTGTTTGTTATGAATGAACATGCCTGTATCTTTGTCTGGGTTTGGTACATCCAGCCTTATTGGTCTTGTTTTTTTTTTTCCAGTGAGAATCAAGACGAAAGTGGGGGAAGAGGAGGACGAGTAGAACCAGACCAACCAGAGGAAGAGAGGTAACTGTTTACCAGTTGTGAAAGTACATAAACACCATAATTGGTTACAAAAACAAAAGTAATGATGTGTAAGCGTGTAAATAGTGGTGTGTACGTGTACGGTTGTTTTATTTGTGTGGTGCAGGGTGTGAAGGTCTGCAGTTGGGTGTGTTCTAAGAGGTCCTGGGTTCACATCCCGAATGAGCCCCTGGTTCTATCATGACCTGGTTGAGGTTCAGGCCGTAACAGATAATGATACTTTCAGGGCTCTTTCCCCTCTGATGCAGCTGGAAATTTACCTCTGCAAAACAAACTTTTTGAGGAAAGTAGAAGATGTTTTTTTTTCTGTTTTCTCTTGGTTTTGTTTGTATAGAGCTCACTATAGTTTTGCTCATTACTGTGGCATAGCCTCATCCCTGAAGCCACATCTGGCCTCCAATACAGCTTAACACATCTACTTTGACAAACAAATGAACACATCTGAGACTTTGATGAAAACATGAACAAATCTGAGCTAGTTTATCCTTAATACTGTGTCTGGTGCTTGGTTTTGGCAGCTGGTCTGTGTAGAGAGCTCATCTGGTATTGCCTGATCCTAGACCAGGTTGTAACAATGGTACACACATTCAGCTGTGGTAACAAATTATGCAGAGGAACAAAGGAACTCCAATCTGCATCTCTAATTGTACCTGTATGCTCAGTGTACCAGATGAAATGGGGGCGCATACTATTTCACAAAACAAAAAAGCTGGTGATGATACAAGGTTCGTGTACCAAATAAAGTGGCCCGTGACACCTCTGACACTCATGTTTTTGTGCATTAAAATGACATATGCATGCACAGTATATGTGTTTTACAGTTAAATATGGTGCAGTATGTCATTTTAGTGGCTGTTTTAGAATTTTTATTTTATCATTTATTTTATCCAGTTTTTGAGTTTTACTAAAATTCCAAAATGATATCAATAGAGGGTTGCCCTGTATTGGTTGCCTTTTATTTCCTTCTTTTTTCCCTTATCATTTGCTGTTTCTTGAAGAAAATATTATAGGTCTGCTTCAGATTCTAGCCAAACCAGAACCAAACGTACAAAACAGGCCCACAGAGTGCAGGACCTGATTTGGAGGACTTTGTGCCAGAGACTTTGTGCAGGACTCCACCCTGCTGTCAGGGACTAGAGAGACACGCATAAGCTGATTATCTCTCAGCAGCAGGTGGCCCCTCGCTCACATCTGCGATGTTCCGTCTCAGGATAATAAAGGACGTGGGAACGGGTTCTTTCAGGGGTTCGTATGTACGAACTGAGCCTGAGACATTTCGAGATACGGATTTCGATGGTGATAGGGGTGAAAGTACCCCCGGTGATATTTGAACACAGTTGGACATAGGGGTTGTCTTTAGACTCCGAAGGTGTCTGTACTGTAGAGTGGAGAGATTTACATCAGAAATCAGAAAAAGTGTGCTTTAACATGCCTTTAGAGGTGGACAATTCAGTCACCTAAAGTGGCACCTAAGGAAAGCAGCAAAATGTAGCAAAATATGCTTAACTATGAGGAATTCGATTGCAAATTCCATCATTCCATCAAGTTTTCTGTGTGGAGGAAGGAAGAGGAATATGTCAGTTATAGTCCAGCCAATCCTTTGTTGAAAGCTGCTTCAATTGACAACTGACCAATCAAGGCTTAGCAATTAACAGAATCGCAGAAAGGAGTTCATTATTTGAATTTCCCAAATCTGAAGAACTGGGAATGTGAAGGTTTTCCCATTCCCCCAAAAGGGAGAAGTGTTGGATACGGATTAAACAAAATAAAATGAAGTAAAAGCACATAAAAACATACACAGAAGATGTCTGGTATGTGGATACGTTAATTAAGATTTCGGCAAGTTTTAACAAGTTAACTCATTGGGTTTAGTGTCTTATGTGGCTCAGTGATATTAAAATGTAATAAATGACAATGCATAACCCCACCCTCCCACCACCGATGTCATCATCCATCCAGATGTTTCGCTGTATCTTCATATGCGAATACGGTAAACGTCGTCCAACCTTAACTTGACACCGTACTCACTGTTCCTCACAATTGAAATTAATCTGTGAGGGGGACTGTTTATCACAACAGGTATTAACTCCACACTCCTGTAGTTAATGATAAATTAACTGAATTAAGATCAGCTCCAAAATAAGAACAGGAAGTATGCATGCCTTTTGGTTTGAGCTTTCTTTGGTTGTCTGAACAAGAAGTAAGGAATTGTGTAAACTTCAGTCCATCATGAACTGAGAAGTGCTTTTAGCAACAGATTCACCAGCATGAAGTGCACCACTGAAAATCTATCCTCATCAGACTCTTGTGTCACACACACAGCCATCAGACTCTATAACCCCTCCCCCTGTCACACACCCACCCATCAGACTCTATAACCCCTCCCCCTGTCACACACCCACCCATCAGACTCTATTAGCCCTCCCCCTGTCACCCACCCACCCATCAGACTCTATAACCCCTCCCCCCAACACACACACAACAGAATCTATAACTCTTCCCTCAGTCACACCATCACTCTGTACCTCCTCCCCCCGATACACACCCAACAGAATCTATTTTGGTTTTATATGTAATGTCGTACCATGTACAATATCATTACTTATTCTAATTTTACTAATGTACTACTGATCCTTTGTATGTGCACTAACAGTCTCGGTATAGAGAACAGCTCAAAACCACTGTTCGTGTTGCTAGTAATTCACTTAACTGTAATCTATAGTATTTATATGCCAGCATTATGTATATAGCATAGTGCATTTCATATAGAGTATTTTCTGCAGAGAGATTATTGGATTTTATTTAGACTTTATATTCTGTGTGATTCTTGTCTTTGTGTCTCTGTGTGACTGAGCAGTCACAACATAAGCAATTTCCTCCAGGATCAATAAAGTTTTCTGATTCTGATACTTATTTTGCAATCTCAACTGAGAACAGGCTGAGAAACTTTGCAGCATAATAGCAGCGTTTGACTGGTGTACAGGTCTGAGAGTTTGAGTCATAGCCATGGAGTTTGACAAGGCTGCTAGTCTGTAAATTTGCACCATTGTGGTGGAGTTTGACTGAGCCTTCAGTCTGAGACTTTGCACAGTGACGAAGTTTGCCCAGATCACAAGCTGGGGAATTTGCACAGTGACGGCAGAGTTTGGCTAAGCTGCAAGCTGGGGAATTGCTTTATGGTGATGAAGTTTGACTGGGACGCCAACCAGGGACCTTGTAATTTGACTGGTAACTGTGCATCTCAGTCTGTTAGAGCAAACCTTGTCATCTCAGCTTTATTCATGTTTACAGTGAGACACGATGGTGTGACTCCAGATTACAAAATGACACATAGGATACACATAAATGATAAACACTAAACTAGCAGTAAAAATGTGCAATTTGGAAAAAGGGTCATTCAAATCATCCAATTGTGCAAATGTTACATCAGCGGTCAATGTAATTGTGTAAATTATCAGCAGAAGTTCAATATAAATCTATAGCCATTCTAATAAAATACAGAAACTCTGATAAAGAATCAGAATCAGAAAACAAACTCGGCAGGAAATTGCCTATGTAATGTCTGCACAGACACAACGAGAAACAGAGACATAAAGACAAGAAAATTATAAACATAAAGTTAGAATGTTATAAATATAATACTCTGTACTAAATGCACTATGTTATATACACAGTATTCAAGTAACACTGTTGCATGGATCTGTTTTTTGCATATGTGAGTAATGTGTAAAGTGCACATTTGAAAGTTGGAAAGTTGAAGATTTGAGTGGAAAGGTTTTTCTTGCAGATGGCTTTTGTTACGTCTACGTTGGTATGATAGGGTATAACGTTTATAAAGATACTCGATAATAGTAAGTGGTGTTAGGATGGTGTACTTTCAAATGACAAACCGTAGACAAATAGAG
>JBBJLR010069375.1:0-11054 GCA_037577145.1 Brachypetersius gabonensis
ACACACACTTCTCTTTACCCCATATACACTATCACACACTTTCTCTCACACACTCACTAACACATGCTTCTCTTTACCCCATATACACTATATCAGACACACACTTCTCTTTACCCCATATACACTATACCACACACACACACACACACACTCAATCACTCACTAACACACACTAACACACACTTCTCTTTACCCCATATACACTATACCACACACTTCTCTTTACCCCATATACACTATATCACACACACACACTCACTAACACACACTTCTCTTTACCCCATATACACTATACCACACACTTCTCTTTACCCCATATACACTATATCAGACACACACTTCTCTTTACCCCATATACACTATTCCACACACACGCACACACTCACTA
This sequence comes from Brachypetersius gabonensis, assembly GCA_037577145.1. NCBI lineage: Eukaryota > Metazoa > Chordata > Actinopteri > Characiformes > Alestidae > Brachypetersius > Brachypetersius gabonensis. The sequence continues at coordinate 389 of JBBJLR010069375.1, forward strand.
ACCCACACTAACACACACTTCTCTTTATCCCATATACACTAACACACACACTCACTAACACACACTCTCGGTACCCTGTGTGTACTACACAATGCACGACAGGTGATTAATGCGAATCTCGGGCCGATCCCCAAAATGGTGAAAAATCATCTAAAATGGTGTAAACCTGTGTCTTTCCAGGTTTAAGCTCTGTGTAATATTTGCGAACCATGTCCATAAATATTGTGAAAATATATCCCCAGGAGTCTCGGGACATTTTCCACCGTTGGGTCTATTTTAAAAAGTTTTACTAAATCCTTAAATAATCCCTGGAGATGTTTAAATGATCTTTATGAAATGGTTCTGTTTCCAGTGCAGAGCTGCTCTAGTCTAGTACAGAGTACAGTTCTGTGGGAGTCAGGTAGTCCTGGGCTTGACCTTTTACAGCCGTGTAAGTAAGTACCTTAAAATCGAACCTCATGTGTGGAGCCCAGTATTTTAGTGCAGGGGGTATCTCCCTTCAGTCAGGAATTCATTCTTTTATATGGAAAACTTTGTCACCTCATAACAATTATCATCCTTAAAATGCGGGCATCCTTAATTGTATTTTTATGCATTTTAATTTCTTTAATATTTTATCAGATCTGGACAAGATGGACAACGAGAAAAATGAGATGAACCAAACTGATATTGCTGCACTCCACCATTTTTACTCTCGACATCTGGATTGCCCTGATAATGCTGCTCTCACAGACCTCTTCGCAAAGGTAAGGTTTCCACTCCAGTGTTTTCCATACATTATACCTTATAATCCTGACACTCAAAACACAGTTAAACTTAAACCACTCATGTGTAAACAGGGTCTGCTTTGTTGGGTTTTTTCATTTGTTTGTTTGCTAGATACTTATGGGGACAAATGAAAAGAAAAATGAAAAGACAAATCTTTTAAGATAATCAGGCGTGCTTTTTAAAAAGGAAAACAGATGAATGAACTTCAAACTGGACCCAAACACCTTTAAAGTGTTCCTACTAAGCCCAATCAGTTTTAAGACAAGCTTTTAGAAATACTAACTCTGGTTTTATGTAGTTTAGCGAATGCTGCTTTCTAACAGCCAGCTATGCTCTCTAAGGAAATCCAAGACGTTTGTTTGGTCTGTAGTGAACATTTTTGTTTACTAATGTTATTTTGTTTATTCTTTACAAATCTGTAGATATTTCTGTAGATAGAAATTTGCTCCATGTGGCTAGTGAGTGTTATGACTAGTTTCCCGCTGCAGTGTTGGCTGTTCTGAAACTCGTTACAGTAAAAATGCAAATTGTGGAATCAGATCATATTCCCTCAATTTGACACATTTGACTCTGCAAGAACTTTATTGCCGACTGTGTTGTTTTTTTGACAGATCTTTTATTCACGCAGCTTTTTGTGAGTTACAGATGTAGATGTTGGTTTGGTCTGATGTCCCCCAGGATTGGAATCAAACCTGCTTTAAAGGCAGCAGTGTTGCCCACAACGCTGCAGCCGTCCATTTTCAAAACCATTTTCATGACTTGAGATTTGTCATGGTGTGAAAACATGCCTTTAGAAACTTGAGCAACTCCAAGCTAAAATACAGCAGTTCTCCATGAGACCTGTTCTAAACAGCAAAACAGCACACAGCGTTTATTCCATCTCATTTTTGTGTGAAATTGTTTGTACTTTTTACCTGTGCCTCCATCACTCCTGGATCTTTAAACAATAATAATGTGTAAGAATGATCTGACAGACCCTCCAGTCAATAATAGGAAAATATCCAAACCCCAGGATCTGCAACAGCTTCTCTACGTTACAATCATTCGGCAGATGCTTTTATCCAAAGGACAAAATGCAATATGATGATGTTCTGCCTCACTTTGACGTTCTGCTTTGTAATTTAACAGTGTTGCGTTATTCTTGAAAAACATGGCCTTATGGCTTTAAGCTTAAGATGGAGAAACTATTTCAGTCTGTAACTTGAATGTAAACGTTGACTATCCATGCAGCAGTTGGGGTGGAGAGATGGGGCACTATTGTTAAACAGAAGGGAAGTTTATTTTCTTTATGTTTATTAGACAGGAGCTTCTATTGGACACAGCTACATAAATGCTGACGGACCCAATACGAAAGAACTTTCTCTCTTCGCAGGTCAACTGTAACGGTTTTACTATTGAAGATGAGGAGTTATCTCATTTGGGCTCCGCCGTTTTCCCTGAGTAAGGATGACCTTATGCTCCGTCTCAGAGTCTGTTGAAGATATTTGAATATTGATTTATTTTAAATATTGGTTTATTTTTGTCTCTCACAGTGTTGCACTGATGAACCACAGCTGTAGTCCAAATGTGATTGTGACCTATAAAGGCACCGTAGCTGAGGTTCGAGCTGTACAGGAGATCAGTCCTGGAGAGGAGGTACGACTACGCTCTGCATGGTCTGCTCTATCACAGACTTGGGAGATTTCAAGCCCTGATCGTACAAACATGTATGAGGTCTCTGCTTAGAAATTACAGGCACACCACCAACATTTCACCAGATTTATTTTTATTTAAAAACCAGCCCAGTCATGGCAAATGATTCTAAAAAGTCGTGATCTGTTTAAATACATTTACAGTTTTTTTCTGTCAGTTCCTGACATGACTGTTAATAAATGCCAGCTATATTATTAAATATTAAAATTAAATATTAAATGGTTATAACATACTGTCTTAAGTGTCAAAGTAATTATGGCTCCTTTTCTCTAATAGATTTTCAACAGCTACATTGATCTTCTGTATCCGACGGAGGATAGAAATGAGAGGCTGAGGGACTCCTACTTCTTCACCTGTGATTGCAAAGAATGTACCACCAAGTCTAAGGTGACGTTTAATATTTCAGGGGTTTTTTTGAGAATAAGTCCACATATGTTTTTGAGTTGTAAAGTAAGACAAAATGAAAAAAGAGGGAAATATTTCAGTTTTATTACCATTTGGAAAAATAAGCACTCTATAGAAACTGGAGGAACTGCTGCTTGGGGTCTCAGGTGTGGTGGCGTCTGGTCTGTCCACATTTCTGTTCCGCTAAAAATGAAGTATTTCTGGTAAATGATCATGAAGCACACTGTGACTGTAATGAAACCCTCTGTTGCACTGATCTGCTGGTCTGTGTTCTTGAGACATGGACCTTCATATTGCGCTTCATATATTCATTCATACACATATGTATGTATGTATATATATATATATATATATCTCATTACTAGAGACAGTGGGCAGCGTTACCTTTAAATGTTTACAGTCTATAACACTAATGATAAAATATTCATATGTATAATCAGAGAAAAATATATTTTATTTAAATGAGAAGAGCTGGATAAATAGATCTTTAGAGGTGCAGAGAGACAGTTTATACAGTCAGTTTCTAACACAGAAATGGTAGCGTGAAGCAGGACACATGCCATGCTAACAGCTAGTGGTGATTCTGGACAGCATTCTGCAAACTTTACTGATCCTGGAGGACTTTGTTTATGTAATGACTGCTAAGACACAGACCCCAGAGTAGCAGCATACACTCGTATTAAAACAGCTTTTAAGATATTAATCACCAAACAGTGACACGAACGCAGCTCGCGCAGACAGACCAGCGTAGCTCAGAACCCCGAGAACGTCTCGGTGGTTAGTGTCCAGACAGAGCCCCGGAGCGAGTAAAAGTCACGGGGTGCGGTTCAGCAGCGTATTTTTGTGGTTAATTGATACATTAACGCATTCATTCAACACCTCTAGTATTAAAAGGTGTTGAATTAATTTTTGACCTGAAACGCTGTTTACTTGTGGGCGAAAGGCCAGAATGCATAGAAACACCCGTGAACGTGTGGCCTTGTGCAAAAGTTTGGACACCCCTTGATTACATCTTTTTAATTACAAAATCACCAAAATCTGTTAACACAGTCTCTCTTGGAAATGGAAACATTACACTATTTTCAGCAAACATTGATGCATAGTTACTTTTTATGCCATTAATTGAACAGATTTTGTTAAATATTGGGCAACCTAAGAGTTCCAAAGCCTTATTATTTTTACACATCAAAAGTGGGAAAGGTTTTGAAATTATTTTAATAGATGGAAGAATATTCGTTAATATTTATTCCGGCTGGTTGTATATGTTTGGGCGCGATGCTTAGCAACCCTGCACAGGGACAAGGGGGCGTAGAGGACGAGCCTGAAAGTCACGAAAGTAAAAGAATATGCTGAACATATCTGCAGTTCCTGCGTTAGTGTGGGCCTTTCCATGGGCACTTATTAGTTCTGAAACTGCAACTGCTGATCAGCGTTAGTGTGTGCGCGCGTGTGTGCGCGCGTGTGCGCGCGCGTGTGTGCGCGCGTGTGTGCGCGCGTGTGTGTGCGCGCGTGCGCGCGTGTGCGCGTACATCGGAGAGGCTTGAAAAAAATAATTTCTTTCTTAAATAATGACGGGACTGAAAACACAAAATTCTTGCCGAAACATTTGAACATGAAGCCATCAACGCTTGCTGTGTCACAAATGTGTGTTAAGATGGATCTACAATATCAGATCATAGAACAGAACACAATTTTCTGGTGAATTTTCACTAAACCACGGATGGAAATCCATCCTCAGGGAATTGTTTGTTGTCAGTGCAGGTACATACACACTGATTTTATATAATCATCTTCATAGTACATTATTCTGCTTCTTTCGTGAAATGGTTTTCAGGACAACGCCAAAATGGAGATTCGGCAGAAGCTGAGTTCACCCCTCGCTCCTGAGGACATTCGAGAGATGGTGAGGTATGCTAAGAATATCATTGAGGAGTTCAGGAGAGCCAAGCACTACAAGAATATCCTTTCTGTTCGTATGTGGGGTGGAGTGTATATGCACTTGTGTTTTTACTCAAATCAGAATCCGTTAAGCAGCGCTTGCTGTATGTAGGCCTGGCTCTTTAACCGGCCAACTTATGCTTTAACAATTTATTTCTAGCGCAACATTGATGATCACTTTTGGTGTCAAAAGTTTGATTCTTTTGTTTTGCAGTAAACTGGTGAAAAGATATTGTTTGCTGAAGTGAATGTATTCTTATTTTCACTTAGAAAATCAACAACAAAATGATTTGACCAGGGAATGCATAAGTGTTTGTTTTGCTCTAGAGCTAAGTGACATGTTACAGCACAGTCACCAAAGATGTCAAGGCCAATCAGCTGCTATTGGGTTCAGGGCACAGTGTTTTTCCCAGTGAGCCGCTGCTTTAACACCTGCTGCACATCTTTTGAGGGTAGTGAAGAAAAACCGAGTCAGCTGAGAGGCATTAAATCCAAAGTCCCAGAAAACGTATTTTTTTATTTTGTTATACTTCTATGTTTATTTTGTGAGTCCCTGGCAGTAGTTTGAAGGTGGTCTTGGATTTGAAATGAAATGTGATGATTCTTAACTGCTCACACCTCCCAGTGAACTGCTGGAGATTTGTGAGCTGAGTCTGGAGAAGATGGGCTCTATCTTTGAGGACACCAATGTGTACATGCTGCACATGATGTACCAGGCTATGGGGGTGTGTCTGTATATGCAGGATTGGGATGCAGCCATGAACTATGGTGAGAAACTTGTGCAACCCTATAGGTAAGATTTGATTTGACTTTATATAAATAATGATTTTCAGATCATTTCGAACCACTCAAGTGCAATAATCTTAAAATGTAGCATCTGTGTCTAATCTTTTAAAATGTTTTCTGTTTTCTTTGCCAGTGTGCACTACCCTCCCTATTCTCTCAATGTGGCCTCTATGTACCTGAAACTCGGAAGACTTTACTTAGGACTTCAGAAGAAAACAGAAGGAGTAAAAGCTTTGAATAAGGTATTTTTCAACATGCATTGAAACTGTTTTAAGTGGTAAAATGTAAATCAGAGGTCACCGATCCATTATCTAGAGATCTACGTTCAGTTCCAAGCCAGACCTAACAGCCCTAATCCAGCTACACCACATTTGCATAAAATGAAAGCAGTGTTGGAAGTAAAACTGGTTTATTACAGTTCTGGGCTCTGGGTTTGTGACGCATTCTATAACCGATATCAGAATGATCTACAAAACTTGAGCTCTGCTGAGAGAAAGTCATTTTCAGAATGAAGGGAGCAGCATCTATTAGCTCATGAAGCTAAATTGTTACTTACACTCCAAAGCTGAGGCTCTGATAGTCAGTAAAAGTAAAAGTAGTTTTCAGTGCTTCTGAGGGATTTCTGCTTGGCCAGTGGAGCTGGACGGTTTCTTCACACCCTTCTGCCTCTGAGCTTTGCTGATATACTCGCACACCTGAGATCAGTGGAGATGTTTCGTTTAGTTCAACTGAACACAGAAACAAACTGAACAAAAACAAGTTCAGCAAGTTGTTTGTAAATTGCCCCAGTAATCTTCTACAGCCAGTAATCCTCTACAGCCAGTAATCCTCTACAGCCAGTAATCCTCTACAGCCAGTAATCCTCTGATGGCAGACAAGACTGGTGTCCTAATGCTGTAATGTCCCTAGAATTAGAGGCAGGGATCCACATCTGAACAGACTAAAGTTTGATAGATTCAGAGGACTGGTTATAATTTGAACCATGAACTTATTTGATGTTAATACCACAATTTTAATAATAGTAACTGTTTTTATTCACTTATCAATACTGTTTCAGGCTATGTCTATTATGAAAGTGGTGTTTGGTAAGGACCATCATTACATTGCTGAGATAAATAAGGAGATGGAAGAACAAAAGTGAAACAGACGAAGAAGAGAAAGGCAACAAAGACTGCATGGCATGGATCTTATACCTCTGCTTGGATACAAAGTACTACCATGACTGATCTTTCCAGTGTTTACTTTCTTATTGCTGACCTGAGAGCTTGATGTTGAGGTGCTGGAATTGTTCGTTTCTGCTTGTTTTGTGTGAGCAAGGGCTAATGTGTAAAAACCAAATGCAATGATAGATTATACATTCAGAATGTTTAAACGTCAGTTTCGCTCTACTATGTACAGTTTTAAATGCAAATTGGGTTGTACAACAAAAAGTACTGTTGGAAATACCTCTCTCCAGAATGGAAACCATCGGTTTAATATGCATTTTCTAGCCCTGGGTCTGCTAATATTTTTTTGTGTGGTGTTGCATGATTATTTTGGTTATTTTGGTTATTTCTCTGATTGAACGATGCATTTCCAACTCCTCAGTTAATCACCAAGTTGGTATGTGTCAGTACTTTATGACCCCTGATCACTGATGACCCCTGCACTGTACAAATAAAATTACATTTAAAAGCATATTGACTCTGAAAATTGGCACAGGGCTCTGGATGTAGTCAGAATTCACCATTTCCATTATATTTACACGACTACAAAGTAATAGTCCTGTGTGAACATTGTGAAATTCTTTCTCTGCATTTAACCCATTCACCTACTGAAGCTGTGGGCTGCCACCGACAGCAGACCCCCAGGGAGTAGTGTGTGGGGACGGAATCTTGATCAAAGGTCCTGCCAGCGGTCCATCCCATGACCTTCTGATCACAGTTCCCTAACCACTAGACCACCAGCTGCAAAAAAAACGTGTATTTGGATCCAGATCGTCTGAATCAGAGGCGCTTTAGCATTTATTTATATCCCACTAAAATTCTTTCATGGACTTCGTATCTAAAAATGTTGAATTTATGTGGAAAAGCACACAATAGAATAAAGAAAATACTGATTAGAGGGATGTGCAAGAACAACATTTTACTGTTTCCTTGATTTGAGCTGTTGGTACCATTCTGTCCATCAGAAGTTTGGGTGGAAAGTGCTCTTGGGGGCAGGGTCTATTCTAAAGGTTCTAAAAGCTGGTCAACCCCCACATTCTTTATCTTTCTTTGGGTCTGCTTTGAATCAGACGCATTTAAGGGAGGATGCATTCATCCTTTGTTTGCAAGACAAAGAAACTGCCTTTATGTTTCAGTAATTTAGTCAGAGTTTAAAGTATGATCAAGATCGGAAGCGTTTCTGCTGCCCTTCAGTAAATACTAAAGTAAATACCAGGCGCTTGGTCTGAATTCCTAAACATCCAAACATACACAATATGAGGAGGACAGACTGAACTTTAGATATTCGCAAAAATATTGAATTACGTGAGGAACAAAACCAAAAATTAATGAGAATGTATTTAATTAATGAGGGCAAAACTAAGACATGTATAAGGTCATATAAGATATATTTAAAAAACACTCAACATACATCATCTCCCATTTAGTCTTAACAGTCAACATTTAGTGGATAAAGGTGTACAACATTCATTTTAACTAAAGTTTGTCGTGAAGAAAATATTGGCTCATGATTTGAAAGTCTTTCCGTTTTCATTTTATTCAAATTTAAAGAAAGTTTTCCGGAATTCGGGTGCAGTGTATAAACTGATATGAAAGCGAAGAACATGGCCACCCTTTTACAGTCTTCTCACGCCGGACCATGACCCGTAGTCTTTTACTTATTCTCGAGTTCACACTAGGTGTAAAGTCACGGATGTTGCTGCAGAAGTTTCCACCTTTTCCACAGTTGATCTGGAGACCGTCCAAATAATTATGGAAAATATAATTGCATTTATCAGCTGTATGTTTATATTTTATTATTCCAGTTTTTGTTGACTGTTGAGACAAAATGGTGATGATGATGTTGAGTGTTGGAAGTAAAGACCCAGAAAGTTTTGTTAAAAATATCTTTTATACTTCTGTCTTGATGAATTCATGGATGGCAGCAGATCGTTTTTCATTTTATTCAGCAATCAATCAAAGTGCATTCAGTAAAACTATAAAAGCTCTGTTGGGTCTAATCTCATGAATTAAATATATTGGTCTCACTGTCAGTCATAAATATATCAGTCTTTAATTTGAGGTTGTTTTAACTTGAAGGTTGTTTGATGAATGCGAATTCTTTTGATACAGATTGACATTTTCAGGCGTGTCTGAAATGAGACCTTATCAAACGGCACCGTGGTAAACATGCCCTGTAGCAAACATCACCTTTCAGATCAGCTCTTTGTGCTAAAAATTGTAACATTTGTCCGTTTAAACGTATGTTGTGTGTTCTGTTGTGAATAAAATACTGGCTCGTGTGATGAAGTCTTTTAGTTTTCATTTTATTCAAGTTTAAAGAACGCTCCAACTCTTCTTGGCTGTAAATGAACTAATAATTCGAGGCTGCTTGTAAAAACCCAAATAAAAGCCCAGGTCTTTTCCAGGAATGTACTAGCGCTCAGTGAGACTCAGGCTGGAGGTCATACGACCACTGCGTCCCAGTTTATGATGTTCTCTGCTCTCTGCTGTTACTGGATACTCTCTTTATCTTGCACTGGTCAGTTAATAATTAAATTAAAACGAATAGAGAATATATCAACTTCAAATTTCATTTTTGCTTTTTACTGCTGTTGCTCATCATATGATTTACAAATGAAAATGTTTACAGCATTTGCCAGTGCATCGTTTGCCATAGCATCAAGCTTATCAAGTTAAATCAAGTAGTTTATTGTTATTTCAGCCATATGGACATTGCACAAACACAACATTCCTCCAGAATCATGGTGCAACACAAGAACAAAATACACAGAGTTTGAAGAAAGCAAGAGAGAGTACAAGAAAAGTAGGGGCAGATAAACAGGACCAGGCCGGACAGACTGCAGGAAATAATAAAAGGGTGTTCGCTGTGGCTCTCGGGTCAGTTTATTTCAGGCAGATCAGTGTGTACATAGTTAGCAGGTGTGTGTGTGTGTGTGTGTGTAGAGGGAGGTGTTCACAGAGGAATGATTGTATTGAATGCTAAAGTGTATGAACAGCATGTTTTTTCCGGGTGAAGGCTGATGGTGACTGAACAGTTGGGACGGGACTAAATGTGGAAATGTACTTAAGTATCAAAAATGAAAGTACTGAATAAATGTTACTGTGCGGCTGCACTCTTTACTTTCTTTAAGCAATAAAAGAAAGATTATATTTTATATGGCAAGTTAAGGTGCAGCTGTGCGATGAGTAATGGGGAGTCGGCCGATGAGTGTAGGTGGATACACAGCACATACTATTTACTGTAAACCTTTAAACTCCAGCACTGTATGACACGTAAGTTTATAACAGGGGTAATACCTCAAACAAATGTGTGTAGTGAAAAATATTTTTATCATGCTAAATTAAATGCAAGCATGAGTCAATGAATAGACCTGTATTTGAATCATGATCTGGCCTCACGAAACAAAGGCTCCCCGAAACATAACAAGGACGCCAACACCTCTAACATTTATTTTTTCCAACCACGTAACCACACTTAAAGGTCCCACGACGTGCTGATTTTGTAAGCTTTACTGGATAATACTGGATCTGAAGTCTCTTTCCAAAATTCAGCTCTGGTGCAGAATTACAGACACAGAGCCAGTCCGACTATCCAACAGTCTGTAGCTTTAAATGATAATGAGGAGGAGAGGGGCGGGGCGAGGAGGAGAGAGGCGGAGTTACATGGAGAGCGGGGGAGGGGCTAGCTTGCTGGTCACGGTGCCATGTGCTGATGTTTACAGTGTTATAGCGATGGCTGCTGCAGCCTCGCAGCTCCTGAAGGACAGTGTTATAGCGATGGCTGCTGCAGCCTCGCAGCTCCTGAAGGACAGTTATAGCGATGGCTGCTGAAGCTTCGCAGCTCCTGAAGGACAGTGTTATAGCGATGG
>JBBJLR010069395.1:0-11051 GCA_037577145.1 Brachypetersius gabonensis
GGTTTTACTGCAGTGTACATCAGTAAAATAATTTTATTAACGTTACTTACATTTATACAAACCAGCTGCCTCCGCTTAGGCTTGTATTTCACTGTTTGCCGCCATTATCCAATTCGAAAACACGTTGAAAGTCCCGCCCCCTTCGCTATGTGGTCAAAAAGGTGCCCGTTTAGTGCCCAAAGTGTGCATCGTTCCGGGTTCTTTCAGTGCACTGAATTTATCTTGGTTTTCAGTGTGAGCGCACTACGCACTAAAAATTGCGCACTAAAGTGCGCAAGTGCACGGTTTCGGACACAGCGCTAGACTTCTGTGCTGCACCTCCTCTCTACAGGGTGTCCACAGGGTTTTAAAAAGTATTAAAAAGTGATAAATCAAAATTGCCAAATTTAAGGCCATTAAAAGTGTTAAATTTGGATTGAGCAGTATATATTAAAAAAAAAAATAGGTATAATTTTTTCAGACTATGAGGTTTCCTATTGTGAGTGAAATTCTATCTGCTAATGTTTGCGTGAGTTCATTTAAACGTAGGCTTTAGCGTATCTGGGCAATCCTGAAGTCTCACATGGATTAAAGTTTTCCGTCGCTATGAAGTTTTCTGACAGCTGGGTGAAAGACTCTGCGTTTAAGGACTGGCTCAAGCCTGTAGTAGGGAATAACCGGCTTATTGTTTGGTATGTAAAAAAACATCAATGTCAACTGGATGGGAGCGAACGCACTTCGGTCATTAGTTCATATTAGGCCTATAGTACATGTTAAATTTTTTGTTTATGTTAAAATCACATTCACGCTGTGAATGCCAGCCAGTTTGTTGGAACTATGTCTTCGTTGCACATTTTATGTAGTTTTATTTTTACTCACGAAGTGAAATAAATGTGCAGTATGTGGGTCAACATCAGTGAGTCTGTAAATCTAATCTATTCTGTTGTACAGTGTTATACGTCAAAATCTGCGTAAACGTTAGAAAGGCCGTTGATTAACACTTGCAACTCTGTGTCGTGATGGTTTAAAAAAAATCCAAAGGTATTAAAAGGTATTAAATTTAACTTAAGGATTGCTGTATATACCTTGCTCTAGCAGTGCTGTATACTGTGCTCGAGGTTTAGATGCGCATCCTTTGCATGAGGCCTGTCGGAGTGATGTCGGACATACTTTTGAAATAAGGATGGGGTTATTTATGAGCCGGAGCTTCAGAATAGGTCAAATGAAAGGTAATAACACATCAAATCTCTTCAAACACTAAAAGAACTGGCATGCTGAACAGTACAGGCTGGGGATTGATACCATTTTCAGTAGCAGTGAGACATTTTACAAGGCGTCTCGTTAAACTATTGTCCTGATGAGCTAAGCTAAACTTGAATGGCTATCACCGTAAAGCATCTAATACTGTCCTCAGCACATTTTTCTTTGGACAGCTCAATGCTCCCAGTGTTTATTCAAATAAAGAACTGGCTCATTAAGGTCGTTTTCCCCCGTGTCGCTCTGTCTACACTGCTCGTGTTAACATTAGCCTCACTTGACGTCTGGATGTGACGATATTAGAGCCATTTTGACAGCCGCACTGCCTCGTTAGGATTTGTTTTATCCTGTTAAATGATGGCAATCACATCGTGTTTATGGAATTGACTTTTGAACGCCACAGGCTGGGTTCTCGGATGAGTGCTTGGGTGATTTGTTCTCAGTGATGTCTAACTGAATATGTTTCATTTAGGAAAAGAAGAACCTGCCTTTGGTACTGAATATCTATATTTTTCAAAGTATTGTACTGAAATTGAAAATGCAACATCATGGCACAACATCAAGGCTAAACTGTGAAAAAGCAAATATTTCAGTAATCCTTTACTCCGACAGTAAAACTGTCAATGAAAGCATCAGTAGATCATCTATAGGATAACCAATATGGAAGAAAGCTTATTCCTAGACTCACATTTACAACATTCAACTGCAATACTTACAGCATCAGCATGAATTCTTGTTTTTAAACAAACTGTCCCCCTATAATTCAGTGTTTACAATTCATTCTTCAACAGTGCCTTACATAGTATAGTTACTTCTCTTCAGAGATCAACAAGTATTAGCATTATTACAGCAATAGATATCAAATTTAAGTACAATTGTTGGAGTGGTGGCTTCAAGCTTAGTGCCTCCATCTGCTAGATATATGTTTGTTATCATAACAAATGATGGGATGAAAATGACTGAATTTAATGTTTTTATGAAGCTGAAATGAAGGGAAAGTGACCATTCTGTCATACGTGAAAACACCACAGCACTCAGTGTGAACTTCTACCTCTGCCTTTAACCCATTCAAGCAGCAGGCAGCTAGGAGCACCCAGGGAGCAGTGTGTGGGGACAGTGCCTTGCTCAAGTGTGCTTCAGAGGGGCCACTTGCTGTCTTGGGATTTGAACCCACTACCTTCTGATCACAGGGTGAACTCCCTAACCACTAGGCTACTAGCTGCTAAAAATGTTCCTGTTTTTTTCCCACATAATTCAGCTATTCAAAGTGGGTTTGGTGTAAAATGGTTCATTGTTGAGAACCTTTTCTTTTTGGATTTCTTTACAGCGGTGGTGAATGGACCCAGAGGTCGTAGAACTCAGATATAACCTCTCCAGACCCACCAGTGAGTCCACAGGTATCTTCTGAGCGTTTATATGGAATATTGATTATGGTTAATAGTGAAAAATCTGAAATAAATTGGTTTCCTATGTGGACCATTTTACCTTACAATGTCCTACATGTATCCCTCCACTATGAATTAATTGAGTTTTAAATCAAAACCTTCTCAAAACTCCTATTAGTAACCATTTCGTGAAAAAATATATAATACAATACAATTAATTTAACAAATGATAGGCTTCTCTAGAACAAATCGTTTCACAGCAAACCCACTCTGAAGGACTTTGTTTACATCTTAATCTCTTAATTATGCAGAAATGTGGGCGGATTCACTCTTTATTGTTGCTTTGCTGCATGTGATGTAGGAATGGGTGCTTATTTAATCCTTGTTTTAATTCATGTAATCCCCCTCACGAAGACTTAAGCAAGCCCGTCTGTTAGCCATGTCCTTCATAAGTGGCCAGTTTCTGACCACAGAGCCCCTCTCAGTTGGATGTGAAACACTCACACTACACTCCTCTCACTGCTGTGCTTAGCATGGACCACCTCCCAAATAAAATCCTATGGTCAGAAACTGACCAATGAAGAGGCAGAGGGGAGCAGCTGGTAGTCAAGAGGTTAAGGCATTCGCCCTGCGAGCAGGAAGTCATGGGTTCGATTCCCAAGACTGCTAAGCACCTCTTAGGTACCCTTAAGCTCCCCGGGTGCTGTGTTCCTGGCTGCCCGCTGCTCCACTTAGGGATTGGGTTAAATACAGAGAAAGAGCTTCATGCTGTGTGCTGTGGTGTGTTCACATATGACAGAATGGTCTCTGTATAGTATAGATGTAAAACATAATAAAGTGGCCAGTAAGTGGAAGTATAAGGTAGGTGTTTCTAATAAAGTGGCCAGTAAATGGAAGCACTACGTATTTGTTTCTAATAAGGTGGCCAGTGGCTGGAGGTCAAAGGTAGCGGTCAAGGTTTGAGTCTGTGTCCCCAATTATAAGTGAGTCTCTACAGGTTGAAGAGATCATTAGTCATTAGAACTGGAGTAAAGGGCACACAGAACTCTCTTGTTTAGCTTGGCAATTTAGGGCTGAAAGCAATTAATGCAATTAATTACTTAGTGTTACTCAAGGTGGCCTGAAAAAGCTGATTTGTAGGAAAAGCTACAAACGCCAGATAAATCATGCCATGCACATGCGAAAGACTAAAGTGGTTCACAAAGCAACATAAAGCTCTAATGTCTGATTTAAATGCATAACAGTAGCAATGGTAAACAATCCCAGCTGCTGTTAAACTCAAATTATGCGGTCACAACATTTGGCTCCATTAGACTAGAAAAGGCCATCTCAAGGTCATAATATTATTTTATTATTGGGATATTAAGATTTTATTTTTTAGGATATTAAGCTCCTAAAAAGTAGAAATTGCTTTTGAATCCAGATTAAGTGTTTTATTATACATCTAACTTGATCCTCTCTGTTCTGAGGGACAAGATAACAGCATGAAATATGCATGAGACTATTTTATATTGATGTAATCTTGTTTTATATTGGACAGTTTCAATAAACCATGTTTATGAGCAGCCAAGAGTTGTATGATGTTGGAATATGAGTATACATCAGAAAACGGATTGTAACTTTCTCAGGGAGTTAAGACAGGGATAATCTAGTATAGAAAAAAAATTAGGCTAAAATATGAGTAATTATAGAAAATCTGTCATGTAGATGCATCATGACACTCCCAAAACTTACAAGAACTTTTAACATGAACACATTTAGAGGGCGCCGGTGAGTCCTACATGTGTATCTTATGTTTATTAATAACACCTTTAGAAGTTGCCGTTAAATATATTTGTTTATTTGATGTTTGTTAACACCTTTAGAGGGCAGCGGTGAGTAATGCTTGTTTATTTGATGTTAACGTTTTTAGAGAGTAGCGGTTAGTAATATTCATTTAGTTGATGTTTGTTAACACCCTTAGAGGGCAGCGGTGAGTAATAATTGTTTATTTGGTGTTTGTTAACACCTTTAGAGGGCAGCGGTGAGTAATATTTGTTTATTTGGTGTTTGTTAACACCTGTATAGTGCAGCGGTGAGTAATAATTGTTTATTTGGTGTTTGTTAACATCTTTAGAGGGCAGCGGTGAGTAATATTTATTTACTTGGTGTTTTTTAACACTTTTAGAGGGCAGCGGTGAGTAATATTTGTTCATTTGGTGTTTGTTAACACCTTTAGAGGTAGTCGGTAAATAATGCTTGTTTATTTGATGTTAACATTTTTAGAAGGTAGCGGTTAGTAATAATCGTTTAGTTGATGTTTGTTAACACCTTTAGAGGGCAGCGGTGAGTAATATTTGTTTATTTGTTGTTTGTTACCTGTTTTACAGGGCAGCAATGAGTAATATTTATGATTTAATGTGTGTTAATTCTTTTATAGGGCAACAGTGAGTAACATTCGTGTATTTGATGTTTATTAACACTTTTAGAGGGCAGCAGTGAGTAATGCTTGTTTATTTGATGTTAATACTTTTAGAGGGTAGTGGTGAGTAATGTTTGTTTATCTCTCTGTACTGAAAAACAGTCAACAGTTCAGTGAATCTTTACTCACCCAGGAAAAGATAAAGTGTCCCAACACCAAGACCTCAGAAATGGAAACTGGAATGATATGGTGGAGTGTTGATTGCTAGAGCTATCTCTCTAAAAGACGCTCTAATTGTGAGCCTAGAGCTGTCAGTTATTTAGAGTGACAGCTCTAGCAATTAACACACCACCAAGACCACCAGAATGGAAACTGGAATGATGTGGTGGAGTGTTGATTGCTAGAGCTATCACTCCAAAAGACTTTAGCTAGTGGCTAATGCTAACATTAAGAAGTAAAGTGCCCATTTGTCACACGTGAACACACCACAGCACACAGTGTGAACAGCATGACATTGTTCTCTGCATTTAACCCATTCATCAAGTGAAGCAGCAGGCAGCCAGGAACACAACGTTCTGATTGCAGGGCTAACCACCAGGCCACCAGCTGCCCCTCAGAGTAACAAGTAGGGGCTGAAATGCTGATTGGCTTTTGCTCTATGCCAGGGGTGTCAAACTCCAGTCCTGGAGGGCTGGTGTCCAGCACAGTTTGATGGTTCTCCTCCTCAAACACATTCACTAAACCTGACAATTAACTGGTGAGAAGAACCAGATGTTTCTGAGCAAAGAAATCACCAAAACGTGTTGGACCACGACCCTCCAGGACTGACCACAGCCACACACACTAACAGGCCACAGCCACACTGCTGGGCTCAGGGTCTAAGATAGTACAGTAAGTTAGAAATGAAACAGGGCATGAAACTCAGCATGGAGAACAGTAGAGGAGAGTGAAAAGTATATCAGCTCCAGGCTCTGTATTTTTTCCAGACTCATGCCTTTGCATAACCCCATTTATCCAGAAACATTACAGCCCCCAAAAATGTGTATTTATCAAATACCTGCTGCACCGAGCACCGCTGCTTAGGGTTCATCAAAACACAAACAACACAACAGCCATAACAAGTCTTACTTTAAGATTCAGGAAAGTTCAAATTGCTTGCGGTGCGATGCTTCTGGTGAATAGATCGTTATCATGACCCCAGAAAAGGGGCTGTCAATTAAGGGGGATATGGGTGGAGGGGCTCAGTGGGTAGGATACACGAGGTCATGGGTTCGAATCCTTCCTTCAGCACCACCATTGGGTTCCTGAGCAAGACCCTTAACCCTAAGTTGCTCCAGGGAGACTGTTCCCTGTAGTTAGAGAATGAAAGTCGCTTTGGGTAAAAGCGTCTGATAAATGCCGTAAAAGTAAATTTAGGTCCACATTTCTCTTTCTCTTTTTCACTGTTTGAGATCTGTTTGGTTTAATGATCCAAGAAAAAGTCATCATTCACTTTTACACACCCGTTCTCCGACTTCTCCTTCACCTTTCAGAATTAAACAGATCTTTTTATTTTACTACTATTAAATAAATTTGACTTCTGTGCCTTTAAATGATATACAGTATGATGTGGAACCCTGTTCTGATTCTGAACTGTATTGTATCTCAATCATAAAGCAACGTCAGCAGTGGCTTAAATGGCAGGGGCCGGGGTGCTGTAGGTTAAATAAATAGATTTAGAAATGTGTTGGTTTTGAGATTAACTCATAATTTCCATTAATGGATCTGGAAGTACGATATAAGCACGGTATAGTATCTGGTCTATAATCAGTTTTTTTTCTTTGTGTGTGTGTGGGGGTGTGTGTTTGCTATTAAATGGAAGTTTCTGCATGAATTGACCTCCCACCTCTAAATGTACACACACTTGACGAGTGTGTCAGCTCGCTAACTGCACCCGTGTTGAAAATGTTTTGTGAACTGCAAATGTTTAGTCAAACTGTGACTTTTTTTACTGTTTTAGACGATGACTCGCGTGACACCAAGAGACCTTTCTGAGACGTGATGAAAGGGAACATCTGTGTACGTGAATGTGGTCAGTTTTGAATGGGTCTGGGTTAAGAGGACATCGGTGCCGGACAGAAGCAAAAGAGCCGTCTATAGGCCGAGGCTTCATTAGGTTTAATTGCCTTTCTCGGCCACGTCCGATGTTGAGCCACAATGAAACATAATTCAGCGAGGCCCCCTCGATTAGAGCGTAATTTCATTCAAAGGGGCAAATTGGGTTTTTAATGTATTAATCTTCATTTTTGTTGCAGAAGCATCTCCAGCGGAAAGAGGCCGAGTTAATGAACGCTTGAGTTTCAACGCAGATAAACAGCAGGAGGACTTCTGAAGCGCTAAATAAGCTTGACGCTTATTATCAGTCAACATGAATTGTGACGAAGAAGTGTGGGGGAGAGAGAGAGAGAGAGAAAGAGAGAAAAAACAAGTAAAACGATCATCTCTGCTGTGGACTTTTGCCAGGGGCCGCAAATGAAAGGAACGGCACTCTTTCATTTGAATCATACAGGAACCAAATTAAGATTTCAGACTGTCTGCCCCAAAAGAGACCAATAGCTGGATACGCACTTCATTCCCTCACTTTTAAAAGTCGAGCGGAGGAAGTCACTCAGCGGCAATGGAGCATGTTATAGAGAAAAATGGCCAGCCAGCTTCCCGCCAGCATAAAACATTCCAGTATGAGGGGACTTAAAATAAATGCATATGCTCTTCCTCTCGCTGCCAGAGAACTTTACAGCATTAGATCTTTCTTTGCTTTTAATTTGCTAAAGTAGGGCTGGAAAAGTTATTAGCTTTGAAACTGCAGGAGAGGAACGGCGGGCACTAATGACCCAGGCGTCCCATTCGGACTGTGTCAAAACGGGGCAATCGCAAACACAGCCATCAGTAATATTGATTCATCCCACGCAGAGCCTGCTCCAGACCTTTGAATGCATGAGCAATATATAATGACAGGAGTCCAGCTTCACTCCTCGGATCTCTTCGCTGTGCCGCTGGTGGACGTTTTAGAAACAGGGATTATATAGAATGTGTACCGGTAGTAAAAAGTCTGATTGGCTATTTCTTGTGTTTATTCAGCATACAGTGCTAGGGACAATGTAGAAGTGTGTAGGGTCAGTAGAACACGTTCCTATCAATATCCAGTGATTACTGAATTTTACCTATCAATAATTTAAAAATACATTTAAAAAAGTTCTCTCTCTCTTTCTGTGTTTTCAGTGATTGATGGGGACACAAAACCAGAACCTTTACTTCAGCCATAGTGCAATCACTGACATCTTTTATACATTAAGATCAAAGAACATATAGTACATATGGGGGGAACCTACAGGCTGGTTCTGTCATCAACACAACTAATAACACAGTACCGTAACACAAGAAATTCTTTAATTTAATTTGTCTCCTGTCTGGAACCTTTAAGTCCATGTTAAGGTACTGTTACCTTTTCAAATCTAGAAATTAGTATTTCCATCTAAACATAAAAAGTACTGTTAGTGATGTCTACATCATAAATACTAGGATGGGGTATCGTGATACTTTTGAGTATTGGTTTACCGTGAAACACTGTAACTGAATCTGAACACCAAACATGATGTGTTCCATATTGTCTAGCACTGAATTGTTAGTATAAACTCGTCCTCTTCCTCTCCTACATCCACATAAACTACCGCACTGAGCTCTGGAGCTTCTTAAAGCCAATCACTCGTTAGCAAGACATGGCACAGCCAATTCTCTAATGCTACTGGGTTACGAAGACAGGACTCACAGTAGAGACACAGAACTGTGTTTTTGTGTTCCAAACACTTTGATCACGCAAAAAACTGTGTAGATATAATGTTCGTATGTGATCACATTTTGAACTACAAACTTTGAGCAGCTTGTCTTTGCTTGATTTAGCCTCAAACACAACTGGAAGAACGTTCACCCTCAGAATATCAGATTAAGGATCAGATGGACACATAAGAAAATGCAGTGAAAAGCCGCAGAGTGAGCATGCAGTCCGTGTTTTCGTTTCACAGCTGCAGCTGCAGTAAAATTACACCCCTGTAGAACGTTTTTGCAGGAGAGTTTCATTCCTGACAAAAAAATTCTCTGTGTGCATGATCTGATAGTGCCCCGGGTGAGCAATAACTCCATATCTGGTCAAACGTGAGTCTACTAGGAGCTACTGATGTAAGTCTAGGTTTATTAGTGTGAGGGACGTGTTTTCTGGCGACGTCATGAACGGCGCTCTGCATAAAAGCATCTGCTAAGTGCTGTGAATGCAAACCTATCTCTCTTCATCACTGAACTCTCATCCTCTGTTAAGCCTCCAGCTTGTTAACTGCAAACTTCTTGTGCATTTTTATGTGTCTAAAACAAAAAATTATTTTTGGTTTATTTTGTTTGTTTTTGCATTTTTGTTCACATTTTCTATACAGAGTATTTGAGATTAAATGTGTTGAGTACTGAGCTGCAAATATAACTGTGGCAGCAGGTTTTTTGTCTGAGAGTACAGAGTAAATCTGTTACTAGGATTAACTGGTGAGAATTAGCCTGGAGGTGGAAGTGCTACGTCAAAATCTATGCAGAAAACACTGAATATGAGTCTCCTGAAAATAATGGAAGCTAAAGTAAAGGCAAAAGGTGGACACACTGAACACAACAGTGAGTCAGAAACCACATAAGCAACTCAGAACACCATGACATGGTATAAGGGGAGTTCAGATGCTAATAGGTGGGGTTTAAGTTTTACGTGCCATAACCGCCCACCGCACCACAGCACCGCCACGCCCCCCAGATAAACCTCCGCCTTGCAAGGTAGTCCCAAAATGAAAATTTCCTTCTCTTGCCTGAAATGAAGGCAACAACACCAAATTACAGTTTTCAGACAACTTTACACTGTAATTAGCATGTAAAGGAACCCATGCTACATAAGCTTCCATTACTTGTTAGTTACATTAGCCTTGCGGCTCCAGTGCTGAAGCTAAAGAAGCTGAAGGAGTCTTGGCTGATCATATCTGGTGTGTGTAGTGGGATGTGGCGTTTATTTTTTCCCTTATTAATGTGCTCTCGATGCGAGTCTGCTCAGCCTATAGAAACTCTGTCCAGGCTCCACTCAGGCCTTGTACGACCTCAGAGCCCGCTTTGTTCCATTGTGACCGGGTGCTGCCAGGGTGTGACAGATAAAAACTCTTTTGAGGATTTTGCCTGCCAGGAGAAACCGCTGCAATTGGCCGCACTGCTGGAGACGGAAACAAGCGAAGTGTCTCTGCCTGCAGCTGAGAATACTAACGCAGCCCACCTGCCCCGGCCTGCCCTCCCGAACAGTATTGCGGTTGTTCTGCTGGGACTCTTCCCAAACCATTAAACAGAAGCAACATTTTAAAGGACCCATATTAGGGAAAACCTCACTTTCTGGAAAATAAGTCGTTACTCCGCAGTCCATTCAGTCCATGTACAGAAAGTCGGTAGCAAAAATAATTTTTAATTCATTTTTTTGGGTTTTTAACGCATTTTCTTTCCCGATTTTCTCCTCAGCTTAGTCATGCCCCATTCCACCCATCAGCTTGCAAGATAACACAATACCACCTCCTTCTGAGTGAGGCTCCACTGTCTATTTCAACTGCTGCTAATGTAATGTAATTTGGACAGATTACCCCAACAAACCTAGAGTGTAGCAGTAAAATCTGACTTCAGTAAATATAAAACAGCGTAGGACCGGTGTTTGTTCTCCTACATGCTCGCCTTTTGCTGTTCTTTCTCTTGGCGCATCGCTGCTCGGCTGCTCTCCGGAGCCCCTCCCTCTGTGGGTTTTCCCCACACGCTTGTGGGCGGAGACTATCCTAAATGTTCTCCTGGGTTCAGAGATCTTGTGTTAGTTTAAAAGAATTTTTTTCATTTTGTCTTTATGTTTGTTTGCATGTGACATTTTTAAAACGTGTCACAGGAGGGGGGGGGGGGGGGGGGGGGGGGGGGGGGGGGGGGGGGGGGGGGGGGGGGGGGGGGGG